>JAJOOE010001256.1:0-27408 GCA_036250405.1 Solanum raphanifolium | reverse complement strand
AATAATTTAAAGAGAAAGTTTTGTCAAAAAATGACTAAGTAAAGAAAAAGACAATTAAATAAATCACTTAAATAGAAAAATTCATTATATCAAAAGATAATTTGTCGATTTAATTAAGTTAATCTAAAAGTATAAGTTGGAATTAAATACAATCAAAAGAAATATACAATAATAAGAGAGAGATAAATTTGCGCTTCTGTCCAAATTCAGAGTATTGGGCTAACAAGTTCATTCTTGAAAAAACTACTAAATATAGCAAACATCAATATATATTTAAGGTAAATGGCTATAGTTCATTCTTTTTATGTTTTATGGATATAATTAAATGTTAAATAGCTAAGTTAATATTACACTCTTAATTTGTTTTTTTTATTTAAAAAAAGATTATATATGGATATAAATATTCATTAAATAGCAAAGATAATTTTACATGCCTAATTAATACCAGTCAAACATGCTTTACAATGCTTTACTCCCATGTTTACCCTCTTTGCTATTTCTCTTTCAATATCATCAATTTTTTCTCCAATTTTCTTCCAATTCACAATTCTTTACTTGATTTTCATGCGCAATATTCGTGACATATCTTCATCAAATATCCTCTATTTGCATTTTTTCTCGTTTATATGAAATTTGTATTTGTATACATCTTGTTGAAAGGTTGATGAGTTCATTAGTTGTATTCATATGTATTACATGAAGAACGTGAGTAAAAAGAGTTTGAGGATTGTCTGATTTTCATTTTTTCATATAGTGAAATACTTATATATTTGGATACTTGTATTGTATTATATCCACTTGTCATTTTTTTTTTGGATTGTCCCAATGTATTGAAATAGTAACACAAGTTGAAAGGTTGACCAAGTAATACAAGTATATTTTGATACATAATTACATTATTTTTGTATAAACAAATACTTGAGTTATCAATTATATATATATAAAATAGTAAACATGAGAAAAAAAGATTGAGTTTTGTTGGCGTTTCAATTTTTTATACAGTAAAATACTTATATACTTGGATACTCACATTGTATTATTTTTCATTTTCTTAATTATGAATTGTCCACTGTATCTAAAATTTGTTTAATAACATGGGAACTCCTATATGATATAGGTGTATTCATAAGGTAAAATTAGTTGTTAATTTAATATTAGTTATTAATTAAGTATTAGTTGGAATCCAAGCGGATAGGGACGTAATCATTAGTTTTTAATTTAATTATGGAAAGTTGAGAGTTTTAGAAACGTAATTAGAGGGCATTCAGTCACTATAACAAGAGATTACCTTATTTAGTGCATTGTAATTATAATTGTATCATTGTATAAATAAAAAAAATGAAAAAAAAATACAAATATACATCAAGATTAAGACATAAAATGTAGTCATTTTTTTTATAAATAGCATACTTATAGCTATTGAACTTCAATAACCCTACAACTATAGTCATTTTTGTAAGTTGCTCTTCTTTCTTTCTATCCTAATTCTAAGTAATTCAGTTTTTCAAGACACTTCATTTTGGGCCTAGCCCAATTTTGTTGTATCATTATGTATATAATTATTATATACTTGTTGTATATATTGTATATTGGACGTATATTGATTGTATACAATGCTTGTTTATGTATATTAGCTTATGTTTGCCTTGTATATCAGTTTCTATTTTCCCATACAAACACGAGGCCGACTCGATAAAGAAAATTAAGACTCTATGACTCAACTCGAAAATGTAAAGAAAGAGAGAAGTCCACAAGACACTTGGATAGACATCACATGCAAACAAGAGGATATAGATTAACATATAATTCAACTAAAATAAACAAAGAAAATAATAAAAGACATGTTGAAAGCACACAATTTTAAAAGAGTAATTGAAAGAGAGCAATGATCATTTGATCCATAATGAAGTAACATGGCAACTGGTAAGATGCATATAGGTAAAAAAAAATTGAGGTAAAAGAGCAAAATTGGTCATTATCATATATTCAAGTAACGAAAAGACATGGAATTAACATATATATATATATATATATATATGTTACACTAACTCAAATTTTGAAACAGTTTTTAACCTAAGAACTCTTAAAAGTTAAAACAATCAAGCTACGAAAGTTCCAACACAACAGTAACTTAAACATATATTTTCACTTTAAAGAGATTTCAATATTATTCAAGTTATGACAAAGAAGAATTGATCACAATCTTACGTACTTGGAACTAAAAAAAACTATATACCTATTTCCTAATGAACCGAGAACCAATTAATAGCGGTAGAGAAAACAAATAAGAAACCTTCATAGTGGCATTATAATGAAGCTCAAGTGACTTAAATTAATCATATTATTACAAAGAAAACAATCAAATGAACATAATAATATTGGGACAATCAAGAGGATAAGAACTCCTCGGTCATGAACACCTAGTGACCCCTGCAAATAGGCATAATTAAAAACTCTTTATCAAGTGCGTGCACATATGAGATTGATGGATTATATCACATAATACAATAATGAGATTAGTAGGGGATATGAACTCCCTGATCATGCGACTATTTGATTATTTAGAGTTGGATACTATTATTGTACATGTTTTACGTGTATATGTGTTTGATGATCCTAACTAAAATTATTGTGAGACATTGGTATGTCCAAGGTAAGGTTAGTGATCTGTAAAATTTTATTACTAGCAGGTTTGAAATACTGATTTCATTTGATACTTATGTCCGTCTTATTTGACTAGGTGTAAAGCAAAAAATTCTTTTGAAATTTCAAAGAAAGGGTAGGGGTTCTTATTTCCATTTCAAGAAGGTTTAATGCACTTGAAATGTCCGCTAACACACAATTATCCAACAACTTGAAAACTTTATGACTAACTTTGGAAAAATATTTAAAGGAAAAGATATTTAAAGTTTTTCAGAAAACATAATAATTTAAGATACTTGAAATAATTTAAAGAGAAAGTTTTGTCAAAAAATGACTAAGTACAGAAAGACAATTAAATAAATCACTTAGATAGAAAAATTCAGTATAACAAAAGATGAGTTGTCGTTTTAATTTATTCTAAAAATATAAGTTAGAATTAAATATAATCAAAAGAAATATACAATAATAAGAGAGATAAATTTGGGCTCCATCCCAAATACAGAGTACTGTGTCATACCCGTCACATCATCATTCCACTTAGGCGCCAAGTGGCATAAAGTTGTCCATGTGGAAGGGTTACATTGGAAGAACAATAGTCCTTAGTGGAATATTCTAGAGATCCAAGTTTCAAAGAGCTTACTTGAGCTTACAAGATCGTGAAAGATTCGTGAGTAAGTTGTCAAGTGCCGCACAGAGCATTAGTCGAAGTCCATGACAACGTGGTATCAGGGCAAAGGTTAAAACCAAGGGAATGACTAATGAGGGAGACATCAACGCTGCTAGCACCACCAACGCCAGGCTGGATGGTGGAAAGAAACACCTAAAGGAAAGGAAGAACCTTAAGAGTAGCGAGGAATTTCTACTCGATCATACACCAAGTGAAGCTCTAACATCTCATCCACTTTCTACCACTTAAGAGAGTGACAATGAACGAGGTGAGGAGCCAATTGACGTCACACCTGGAGAAGAGTGAATCACAAGGATTAACATGGCGAGACAGGCTGTGAAGATCTTAGGCAAGCGCTTGAACAAAGTCAATGGCAAGTTCAAGACTCTCGAGGACTTCACCCTTGAAGAGAATGATAACATCCACAAAGAGTTGGAGGCACGTAGGCATACGAAGTATGAGATGAAGGAAATCATCATTTTCTTAGAGTGTCGACTCACGGATGCATTAAGCACGATTGAAACCATGAAGGACGAGATGGAAGTCCTCAAGGGAAAATTGGAAGCTGGAGGATCTGCGACACCTAATAGAGATAGGGAGGTCAAGATTGAGGCTCCCAAGTCACCGATGTTCAAAGGAGTCCGTGACGCGCAAGAGGTGGAGAATTTCATGTAGCATTTAGAGAATTACTTCAAGTGCAACAAGGTTAATAATGATGAGAATAAGATCAACAATGCAGTGTTGTACCCCTCAAAGATGGCCATGTTGTGGTGGAGGCGTAAAGAGTCTGAGACAAGGAATGGGTTTTGCACCATCAGCACCTGGGAGCAATTCTGAGTGGAGTTCAAAAAGGTTTTCTTCCCTAACAACGTCATCTATGAGGCCAAACACAAGTTTAGGGAGTTGAAGCAGACATGTGGCATATGAGCGTATGTGAAAAAGTTTACCACCCTCACGTTTTAGATTACTAACCTCACGGATGAAGATATGTTGTTCCAATTCATGCATGAGCTTCAAAATTGGTCCAGAACGGAGTTGGAATGCCGACAAGTCAGAACTATTGATGGCTTTATTATGCAAACCGAAGCTTTGACATACCTTAGGCATGACAAGCCCAATCGAGCCAGAGGAAGGAGGTGAGAGGTAATTATGACCAATGTGGGGGATATCATGGGGAAATCAAGAAGCAGCAGCCACATCCCAGGAATCATGACACCTATAAATCTGATAGCAAGAAGTCGGGACGTCAAAGTGATACAGAGAGAAAGTTAGTGTCACTCCCCGAGCTACCCCGAGACGCGGACACGAGACCTATGATCACAAGTGACCCCAAGCTAACCCTGCTGGCATAATCATTAGCATACTAAAGATAAACTGAGAAATAAAACTATTGCAGAAGCTAATAATAAGTAAATTTGAAATGATGAAGAATACCCATATACTAAAACTGAATATCAAATCTGAGAGTTTAATACAAAAGAAACAACAAACTCAAATACTAAGTTGAATCTAGCTATGTCTGAAAATAGGCTCTAACTGACTAAAAGTGCTGGGACATGCCCCAGCTAAGTTTAGCAAAACTGAAACAAAGAGACTGAAATAATGAAAAGATAGCATGACTGTTGTCCTCGAAGAATAAGGACTCACCACTGATGCTGCTGAATTGGAGATCGGGAACCGATCTAAGCGTGATCTGGATGCTGAGAATCTGAACCTACATCACAAGAAGATGTAGCGCAGAGTATGCGACAGTACTTGAAAGGTACTGAGCATGCAGGATAGAGTAAAACTGAAATAACATATAATTGAACAAAGAAATAAAGCAATGATATAATCTGAACATGATATAGATACTGAATACTGAGCTAACTGAATACAATGACCAATTTATAACATACTGAAACTGAATATTGAATGTACTGATAAATGGTCACTACAATAGAATCTGACTGAACTATAGGAGCTACTAATAACCGATAATAAAACCACATGAACTAAATGTAGAGTCCGATGTATACGCCCCATCGAGAGGACCTAATACACCCGGCCAAAGGTATAGATGCATGCTGGCTTGATCACTAAAATGATGCCCACAGACGGGACTTACAACCTACGTGGCTCGTAGTTCTGGGACTATATGAGTGACTGACCCTAGTCCAACTCGGTATTATGCTACTCCCAATGGATTAAGTGATTAACACATTATGACTGAATTACTGTGATATACTGGATAGCTCAAAATGACATGCAAACTGAGAATGCGCATAAATAACTGATAGTGACACATTTAAGACTGAGACATGTATATATGAAATAATTGAAATATCTAGCCTAGCATGTGTAATTCAAGAACTAAAGAACTACATAGCTAGGGTTCTGAAATTCATGCAATAGACTGAATATTAACATACTAATCTAATTTGGATCATTCTAACAGCTAAGAACCCAATAATCTTAATCATTCAAGAAACCCTAGGTCTAGTCATAATAAGGGAATCAAGAAACTAACTGAAAACTAGGGACCTAATGGGTGAAAGGAACCCACTAGTAAATCCCACATATCTGGTGATGAATTCCACGGAGAAATCTTTCGATTTCGGGGCTGGAACTGATGGAATCTTGCTGCATTCTTAAACTAGGGTTCTTGACTTCTTTCTCCTCTTAGTGTTCTAATTTTTCTAAGTTTTGATGAATGATCTGACTTAGCTAAGTTCTGGTTATGTTTCTAGGCTAAAACTAATCGAAACCACGTAGTTTAAGTCTAAAATGATGTAGTTTAGGGGTTAAACGAAATAGGAAAAGACCAAAAGACCCCCGACTTAACTGCTGTCGGAGTGACCGACGGACCTGGTCCACGGACCGTGGTCTTACCTACTGTCCGTCCTGGTCCTTCGTCGTTTGGCTCAGAGACTGGGATCTGTGAACCAAGATCCACGGACCATGGTCCAACCTAAGGTTCGTAGGTCCTGACCGTGGGTTAGGGTTTTCTGGGTTTTTGGCGGACCACGTTCCACGGACCATGGTCCCACTTACGGTCGAAGTTTTCTGGGGTTTTTCTGTGGACCACGTTCCACGGACCTGGTCCATAGACCATGGTCCAACCTACGATCTGTAGGTGGCACCTGCACTTCTTGAAATCTGCATTTTGGTCTATCTAGGATACGAGGTGTTACATTATCTCCCCCTTGGGAACATTCATCCTCGAATGAAGACTAAACTAGCTAGAAATGAGGGAAAGGGCTGCAATCCCTACCACTAAACACTGGAAACTGAATTTCTGACTGAACTGAGTTCCAAGAACATTCAAATACGCTGAAAATCCAAGTACAAACTAAATGAACATGCTACTAAGACTGAATCTACGCATGAATGACTGAAAAACTGGAGAGGAATTATTACCTCAAGCTGGAGTGGAATCAGAAGGAAAGAGGTGAGGGTACTTGGACTTTATGGTTGCTTCTGCTTCCCAAGTAGCTCTCTCTACGGACTGACTCCTCTACAAAACCTTGACTGAAGCAACTTTTTTGTTTCTCAACCTTCTAACCTGACGACCAAAGATCTCAACTAGTACATCATCATAAGAAAGGCTATCTTTTACTGCCACACTCTCTAATGGCACCACGGATGCTGGATCACCCACACACTTCTTCAATAGTGAAATGTGAAAGACTGGATGCACTGTTGTTAAATCTGTTGGCAACTTTAACTCATAAGCCACTTTACCAATCCTTTTCAAGATCCGATAAAGGCCTACATATCTGGGACTGAGCTTCCCTTTCTTGCCAAATCTCATTACCCCCTTTATAGGTGATACATTCAGGAAAACCCAATCATCAACTTGGATCTCTAGTTCCCTTCTCCTTACATCTGCATAAGACTTCTGGCTACTTTGGGCTGTCTTAAGTCTATCTCTAATAAGTTGCACTTTCTCCATAGTATCGAGGACTGAATTTGGCCCTATCAAGGCTGCTTCACCTGCTTCGAACCAACCAACAGGAGATCTACATCTCCACACATACAATGTTTCATAAGGGGCCATCTGAATGCTGGAATGGTAGCTATTGTTGTAGGCGAACTCTATAAGAGGAAGGTGATCATCCTAACTACCCTTGAAATCGATCACACAAGCTCTCAACATGTCCTCTAAGGTCTGAATGGTACGCTCTGCCTGACCATCCGTCTGTGGATGAAAAGTTGTGCTAAGATTAACATGAGTACCAAGACCTTTCTGAAATGACTTCCAGAAATGAGAGGTAAACTGAGGACCTCTATCTGAGATGATAGACAAAGGAACCCTATGCAACCTCACAATCTCATTAATATAAAGCTTGGCGTAGTCCTCCGCCGAATCTGTAGTCTTGACCGCCAAAAAGTGAGAAAACTTAGTAACTCTGTCAACTATCACCCAAATGGAGTCATGCTATCTGCGAGTATGAGGTAAACCTGTGATGAAGTCCATGTTGATCACTTCCCACTTCTAAGTAGGAATGTCAATCTCTTGAGTCATACCTCCTGGTTTCTGATGTTCTACCTTGACTTGCTAGCAATTGGGGCACTTAGCCACAAAATCTGCTATATCTCTTTTCATACCATTCCACTAATAGACTTCCCGCAGATCGCGGTACATCTTAGTGGCGCTTGGATGGATAGAATAGCTGGAGTTATGGGACTCTGCAAGAATATGCTGTCTCAATTCGCCCACATTAGGAACACATAATAGACCCTGGTAGCGAAACACACCATCTCCCCCTTGGGAGAAAACCTCAACTCTCTATTGATGGAATGCACCCTTGAGTTCGAGCAATATCAGATCACTGTCTTGCTTTTCCTTAACTTCCACTACCAAAGAAGATTCTGCCCCTTTTGAACTGTTACACCACCATCTGATATGCTCATAAGACGAACTCCTAGGCGAGCAAATCTGTGAACATCCTTTGCTAGCTCATTTCTCTCTTCCTCAACATGTGTTACACTACCCATGGATAGTCTGCTAAGGGCATCTGCTACTACATTTTCCTTACCAGGATGGTAATGCACACTCATGTCATAACCCTTGAAGAACTCAAGTCATCTTCTCTGGTGAAGTTTCAACTCTTTATGGGTGAACACATACGGAAGGTTCTTATGGTCTGTGAACACATCTACATGAACACCATACAAGTATAATGCCTCTAAATCTTGAGTGCAAACACTACCTCTGCAAGCTTAAGGTCATGAGTCGGATAATTCTTCTCATGCACCTTAAGCTGTTTGGAAGCATAAGTTATAACCTTACCTCGCTGCATCAATACACAACCTAGGCCGACTCTGGATGTATCACAATAAATCACATAACCATCTGAACCCTCTAGTAGAGTCAAGACAGGAGATGTAGTCAACCTAGTTTTCAATTATGCAAAGCTTTTCTCACAATCATCTGACCACTGATACTTGACCTTTTTCTGAGTCAATTTAGTCAATGGTGAGGCTATGGATGAAAATCCTTCCACGAACCTTCTGTAATAACCGCTAAACCCAAGAAACTTCTGATATCTGTAGCAGAGGTAGGTCTGGGCCATTGTTTCACTGCGTCTATCTTCTGGGAATCTACTCGAATTCCTTCACTAGACACAATATTCCCAAGGAAAGCAACTAACTGCAACCAAAACTCACATTTGCTAAATTTAGCAAATAACTCGCGATCTTTGAGAGTTTGCTAAACAACCCTCAAATGACTCGCATGTTCTTCCTCATTCCTAGAATAAATGAGGATATCGTCAATAAAGACGATAACGAACAAGTCTAAGTACTTCTTGAACACTCTGTTCATTAGATCCATGAAAGTTGCAGTAGCATTGGTTAGTCCAAATGACATAACTACAAATTCATAATGACCATACCGAGTTCTGAAGGCTGTTTTCGAAATGTCACTATCTTTGACTTTAAGCTAATGATAACCCGATCTGATGTCTATCTTTGAGAGCACCCTGAAGTTGGTCAAACAAGTCATCAATCCTGGGGATGGGATACTTATTCTTGATTGTGACCTTGTTCAACTGCCTATAGTCAATGCACATTCTGAGAGAACCATCTTTCTTCTTCACGAACAATACTGGTACACCTATGGCGAAATACTAGGTCTGATGAAGCCCTTATCTAGAAGGTCTTTTAACTGCTCCGTCAATTCCTTAAGCTCAGCTGTAGCCATTCTGTAAGGAGGAATAGAGATAGGTTGGGTATCTGGAAGGAGATCAATTCCAAAGTCAATTTCTCTATCGGGAGGAACTCCGGGAATATCTTCTGGAAACACTTTTGGGAACTCATTAACCACAGGAAATGACTCAAGAGTTGGGGTTTTAGAGCTTGAATCATTAACCCGAACTAGATGATAGAGATAATCCTTAGGATCATCTTTCTGGCCTTAAGGTAAGAAATGAATCTACCCATAGGCGCCAAGCTACTACCCTTCCATTCTAAGATTGGTTCGTCTAGAAACTAAAAACGAACAATCCTAGTTCTACAGTCGACTGAGGCATAACATGAATATAACCAATCCATGCCTAGAATGACATCGAAGTCTACCATTTGTAGAGATCTGCTGATGTGACTTTCTGAGAGATTGTGACAGGGCAATTTTTGTATACCCGTCTAGCTATAACTGGGTCACCGACTGGAGTAGAGACTGAGAAAGGTTTTGAGAGAGTTTTGGGCTAATACTAAATTTGACCGCTATATAAGGAGTTACAAAAGACAAAGTTGCCCCTGGATCTAACAATGCATAAACATCAAGATCAAAGACTCGTAACGTACCAGTGACTACATCAAGAGAATCTTCCTGATCCTGGTGAGCCTGAACAACATAGAGCCTGTTATGGCGCTATTCGCCACCTGTACCAGATGAGTTACCCTGCTGAGTTAGGCGACTTGTTGGCGCTGTTGAAGTTGTGGACTGAGCTCTACCATTGCCTCATTGACCCTGTTTAGAAGGACAATCCCTCAACCTGTGACCAGACTAACCACACCCAAAGCATCATTCCTTTCCTGCAAGGCACTCGTTCGGATGATTCTTACCACACTTAGGGCAAGTTGGGTAGGTTTTGGTACCTGAAACACTTCCCTGAGACTTAGAGCCCGATGCCCTAACTTTTTGATCTTGTCTGAACTTGGAGGATGGAACACTAGCTGATGAAGGTGCTGGAGTTGAAAATTTCTGTTGACCCTGCGAGCGATTTCCACCACCCGATTTTTGCTGAGAGTAGTCATAGTTTCCAGTCCTAGCCTTCTTGTTCTCCTTAGCTTGTTCTTTAAGCTTATCACCCTCAACCTGCTGAGCATGAGTCATGAGCCTAGAGATACTCATATTTTTCAGCAACATAGCATTCATACACTCTGTTTTCACTAAGTTCGACACTCCATAAAGAAACTTATTCATCTGAGCCCTGGAATCAGCAACCATGTGAGGAGCATACCTGGAGAGTTGGGTAAACTTGAGCCCATACTCTTGAATTGTCATGCTACCTTGCCTTAAGTTCATAAATTCATGAGCTTTCCCCTCCCTTAGCTCTCTTGGGAAAAACCTGTCCAGAAAGGTCTCACTAAAGCAATCCCAAGTGAAAGGAGTTGCATATGTACCCATGTTCTCCTTCCACTGAGTATACCAGTTATGAGCTACATCCTTAAGTTGGTAAGATGCTAACTCAACCCGATCGTTCCCAGTTACCTGCATCACTTCAAAGATCTTCTTGACCTCATCAATAAAGTTTTAGGGATCTTCTCCAACCTACGATCCTAAGAACTCTGGCGGATTCATCCTAACAAAGTTTTGCACTCTGGCTGCAGCTTACCCAACATTAGCGTTTGCCGAAGCTGGAGCCCACTAATTGTTCTGGTTGGCAACGCTCTGAGCCAACATCTGAATGGCATTTCGGAACTCTGCATTTGAAACTTCTTGATTTGGGACTGGAGGAGCTGCGTTTGTGTTCCTGGCATTCGCATTCCTGACGTTTGCTCTATGAGGAGGAATGATCACTAAAACATAGAACGTCGAGCTAGAATGAAATTAGATCATACCTTACGTATGATAAGAGTAACAAGAAAATGAAGATTTTCCTAATACACTTCGTAGCCTCCCTCTCATTAGATGTGGTGCACTTCACACCCATGAAAATAACTCTACTTAGTGCGGCTTTTCAGATATCCTAGGACTCTTAAACCTAGTGCTCTGATACCAAGTTTGTCACTCCCCGAGCTACCCCTGAGACGCAGACATAGGACCTAGGATCACAAGTGACCCCAAGCTAACCCTGCTGGCATAATCATGAGCATACTAAAGATAAACTGAGAAAAAAAACTGTTGCGGAAGCTAATAATAAGTAAATCTAAAATGATGGGAAATACCCATATACTAAAACTGAATATCAAATCTGAGAGTTTAATGCAAAAGAAACATCAAACTGAAATACTAAGATGAATCTAGCTATGTCCGAAAATAGCCTGTAACTGACTAGAAGTTCTGGGACATGCCCTAGCTAAGTCTAGCAAAACTGAAACTACAGACTGAAATAATGAAAAGATAGCATGACTGTTGTCCTCGAAGAATGAGGACTTACCACTGATGCTGCTGAACTGGAGATCGGGAACTGATCTAAGCGTGATCTGGATGCTGAGAATCTGAACCTACATCACAAGAAGATGTAGTGCAGAGTATGCGTCAGTACTTGAAAGGTACTGAGCATGCATGATAGAGTAAAACTGAAATAACATAACTGAACAAAGAAATAAAGAAATGATATAATCTGTACATGATATAGATACTAAATACTGAGTTAACTGAATGCAATGACCAATTTATAACATGTTGAAACTGAATACTGAATGTACTGATAAATGGTCAATGCAATATAATCTGACTAACTAACGAAGGAGACATCAGGACAAAGGTCAAGTGCCGCACACAACATTAGTCGAAGTCTGTGACATGTGGTATCAAAGCAAAGGTTGAAACTAAGGGAATGACTAACGAGGGAGACATCAACGCTGCTAGCACCACCAACGCCAGGCTGGATGGTGGAAAGAAACACCGAAAGGAAATGAAGAACCTTAAGAGTAGTGAGGAATTTCTACTCGATCCTACACTAAGTGAAGCAATAACATCTCATCGACTTTCTACCACTTAAGAGAGTGACGAAGAACGAGGTGAGAAGCCCATTGACGTCACGGCCGGAGAAGAGTGAATCGCAAGGGTTGACATGGCGAGACAGGCTGTGGAGATCTTTGGCAAGCGCTTGAACAAAGTCGATGGCAAGTTCAAGACTCTCGAGGACATCACCCTTGAAGAGAATGATAACATCTGCAAAGAGTTGGAGGCACGTAGGCATGCGAAGTATGATATGAAGGAAATCATCACTTCCTTAGAGTGTTGACTCACGAATGCATTAAGCACGATTGAAACCATGAAGGCCGAGATGGAAGTGCTTAAGGGAAAATTGGAAGCTGGAGGATCTGTGACACCCAATGGAGATAGGGAGGTCAAGATTGAGGCTCCCAAGTCACCGATGTTCAAAGGTGTCTGTGACGCGCAAGATGTGGAGAATTTCATGTAGCATTTAGAGAATTACTTCAAGTGCAACAAGGTGAATAATGATGAGAATAAGATCAACAATGTGGTGTTGTACCCCTCAAAGATGGCCATGTTGTGGTGGAGGCATAAAGAGCCTGAGACAAGGAAGGGGTTTTGCACCATCAACACTTGGGAGCAATTCTGAGTGGAGTTCAAGAAGGTTTTCTTCCCTAACAACGTCATCTATGAGGCCAAACAAAAGTTTAGGGAGTTGAAGCAGACATGTGGCATACGAGCGTAGGTGAAAAAGTTTACCACCCCCACGTTTTAGATTACCAACCTCACAGATGAAGATATGTAATTCCAATTCATGCATGAGCTTTAAAATTGGTCTAGAATGGAGTTGGAACGCCGACAAGTCAGAATTATTGATAAAGCCATCTTGCAAACCGAAGTTGTGACATACCTTAGGCATGACAAGCCTAATCGAGCCAGATGAAGGAGGTGAGAGGTAATTATGACCAATGTGGGGGATATCATGGGGAAATCAAGAAGCAACAACCACACCCCAGGAATCATAACACCTATAAATCTGATGGCAAGAAGTTGGGACGTCAAAGTGATACAGAGAGAAAGTTAGTGTCACTCCTCGAGCTACCCCTGATACGCGGACACGAGACCTATGATCACAAGTGACCCCAAGCTAACCCTGCTAGCATAATCATGAGCATATTAAAGATAAACTGAGAAATAAAACTGTTGCGGAAGCTAATAATAAGTAAATCTGAAATGATGGGGAATACCCATATACTAAAACTTAATATCAAATCTGAGAGTTTAATACAAAAGAAACATCAAACTCAAATACTAAGCTGAATCTAATTATGTTTGAAAATAGCCTCTAACTGACTAGAAGTGTTGGACATTCCCCAGCTAAGTCTAGCTAAACTGAAACTAAATGACTGAAATAATGAAAAGATAGCATGACTGTTGTCCTCGAAGAATGAGGATTCACAGCTGATGCTGCTGATCTGGATGCTGAGAATCTGAACCTACATCACAAGAAGATGTAGCGTAGAGTATGCGTTAATACTTGAAAGGTAATGAGCATGTATGATAAAGTAAATCTGAAATAACATATAACTGAACAATGAAATAAAGCAATGATATAATCTGAACATAATATAGTTACTGAATACTGAGCTAATTGAATGCAATGACCAATTTATAACATGCTGAAACTGAATACTGAATGTACTGATAAATGGTCAATGCAATAGAATCTGACTGAACTGTGGGAGCTACTAATAACCGATAATAAAACCACATGAGCCAGGCCATGGGTCGGGGTTTTCTGGGTTTTCGGCGGACCACGTTCCACGGACCGTGGTCCCACCTACGGTCGAGGTTTTATGGGGTTTTTCTGTGGACCATGTTCCACGGACCTAGTCCAACCTACAATCCATAGGTGGTACCTACACTTCTGGAAATCTGCATTCTGGTCTATCTAGGATATGGGGTGTTATAGGTAGAGACTACAAAGAGAAACGGTTGCTACATATGTGGTGGGCCGCATGATTATGCATCATGCCTTGAACTAAAGAACCTTGGAGCCATATTATGGGAATGGAAGGAGAAAGATAAGATCGAGAACTAAGGCAAGGTTTAGACACGACGCAGTTGGGCTTGAATGGACTATGTAGAGCTATCACAAAGCAATCAGAGCGGCCGAAATAATATGACATACAATATGTAGACATCACGATCAATGGACGACCCACTCGTGCCATGGTCTACACAGGTGCAGAGGCTAATATCATGACCAAGACTGCAACAACAAAGTTGGAAATGAGTTATAATCCAAGTAACATCAGTATGTCGAATGTAAGGTTAGTGATATGCAAAATAATATGACATATAATATGTAGACATCACGATCAATGGACGACCCGTTCGTGCCATGGTCGACACAAGTGGTGCAGAGGCCAATATCATAACCAAGGCTGCAGCAACACATTTGGGATTGAGTTATAATCTAAGTAACATCGGTATGTCTATAGTAAGGTTAGTGATCTGTGAAATTTTATTACTGGCATGTTGAAATACTGATTTCATGTGATACTCATGTCCATTTGATTTGACTAGGTGTATATTTCTCTTTCTTTCTGGGATGTCTCTTTATAAGTAACTAGTATACATCCTTGCGCGTTGCGCGGTGACTTATTGATAATTTTAAATTCAACTACTATAAAAAGATATTGTAAAGTTTATGATAGAATGTTAGTATTTAGCACATTGATGGATTATAATAGAATACTTGTGAAAACAAATCAATATATAAGTTTAGTTCATTATTTGAATTTGACATAATGATTTTTAGCATTATTTCATTTATTTATTTATTAGTTTATTCAAATTCATAATACTCTCGCACAATCAATATCATCATCTTATAATAAAGATATAATAAAATTTAATCGCTAAACAAAAATAAAATGTAACTAAAAATACTTCTAGGATTATACTAATAATGTTAAGCATAAAACAATTTTAATTACTTGATTATTAAATTAAGTACTATTTGTCTTCTTAAAGCATGCTAAGTAGACATGCATCTTCATTCTTTTGCTAATCTATTTGAATTACCTTTTAAAGTTAGATTTTTTTTCTTTTGATGATCTTGGTGTTTAGATTAACTTTTGTACACTTCGATAAAGTATTTTTAAAAATATTTAAAAATATATTTGATGAAAAGTATCCATATATGCTTTATGAGGGTACTTCTGTGCCAAAAGATCAAGTAATATAAGTTAATAAAGTCTTATAAAAAAAAGAAGGTAAGTCACTTATGCACATAAGATTATCTACTGCAAAATGATAAGATCTTAAAGGAACAATTTTCATTTTTAAATATGTTAAATCTTTCTAAAATGCTAATCTTATACATCATTTTTTTTAATTTTATGCTAATATAATATAATCAATATCAAATGTTTGCATTGATATGACATAGAATGTATTTCTGAATAGAAGAATTACTATACAATTTCTTACAAAATATCAATGAAATATTCAAAATTTGGATAATTACAGAGAAAAATATAGATAAGAATTTAGCAAAACCAAAACTTCGTTGCAATTGTTATTTTCAAAAATCGATAAGAAGACTGATCTCAAAAGATACTATAAAATAATGAAACGAAGAATCCAATGAAGAAGAATTGGTTGGATATGAGTTAGAAAAGATAGTGTTGAAAAATTAGTGAAATATATATAAATAAAAATATTGAAGTTATCTTATATAAATCAATTTTTTTTCTCAAAACTAATAATGAGTTACATTGAGTTGTAATGTACTTTTGTAAAAGAGAGTCATTATTCGTCACGTATAGAGAGAGAGAGAGGGGTTTTTAAAAAATTATTTACTCCCTATTCAATATTTTCCTTATGCAATTTTTTCTATCAAAGTCATAATTAATCAATATATTTATTAAAAGTATAAGTGTATATGCTATTCAAAATTAAATAGTCGTACTTATATAATTGCACTTTGTTTTTAAAATAAAGTATCCTCATTGTTTTTAATAATTATTTGAGATTTGATTTAAAAAAATAATTAAAAATCAAATAGTAAAACTGAAAATTTGGATATATATAATATATGGATAATTTCAACGGAACATAGATATGACTCGTACAAAATTTCTGAAAGATTAAAAATTGAAGTTGGGTGCTAAGAGTTTGTCTACGATCCGTAGAAATTTCCATGGCTCATAGCTCAGTCTTGTAGTCCAAGTAGTGCAATTCCAATAGCTAAGTTTAGGTACTACGATTTGACCTACGGTCTGTAGAAATTTTGACGGACCATGCTGTCAATCTGTAGATCCAACTTCTGTGACATGTTTGTAGCTCTGCCTTTCTACGACTAGTACCTACACGCCGTAGAACCCTTTATGATCCGTAGGAACCCTGTCGAAGTGCCAAAAATAGTATGATATCAATTAATTTTTTTGTTTTTCTTTGATTTCTTTTTGTACGTTTGAGTAACTAATAGTTACCCTACAGGTACAATGTTGAGACAAGAGGGAGAATCCACCTCACCACCTAAGAGGATCGGGACTCAAGTCAAGTCTTAGCTTAAGAATCAGTAAACCGATGATGAGGACAGTGGGTTCGAGGATATCTACAACATGCGGATTGATTCTCTGACTGAGCCTCGGACCACCCAGAACCAAACTAAGAAAATGACAGAGGTTTCAGAGCTGGTTAATATTGCCTCACCCCCAGCACATGTTTCTCCCTAGTCTGATGAGAAGGAACAAGCCTCAAGGGATTATAGTGGGACTCAAAGTTCAGGTCAAACTCTGGTTCACACTCCAGATCAGAGTCTGATTCTGGTTCTTCATAGTCTAGCGACAAGGCAACATCAACTGAGATACCTTCACAACAAGTACGAGTAGCGGGGCAGTGCAATCGATGGTGTGTCTATGGCATGTTTCATATTTCCTGGAAAACATTGTCCTAGAACGAGAAGGGAAAATCCAAAAGGCCGATCACCGAAGGGCTGAGAGTACTGACCGGTAATTTACACACAGTACCAGAGATACATTCCCTATCCATACGACATAGATGCGACTAGATGGTAGACCCACCAGGCAAATACACTAACAACATGGTCTGAGAATTCTATGATTCTTATGCGGCGATCGTGAAAAACAATATGCCGAAGAAAGCTAAGGAGCTTCCCCAGCCTCAATTGTTGAGTACTATAGTACATGAGTGACATGCATACTTATTTGGGAACATCATCTGTTGGTTCCTTCATGTAGCAGATTATGTGCAGACAACCTCCACGGTCGAGTTTAACTGCTAGATGAGTTGTTGGGAACATAGCAGAGCAAGAAATCAATGCCAAGTAGGTATCTAGCTCAACCCCGATCCGGAAGGCCACACTTAATTTTGCAGTGAAGTTTTGGTGGGCCATAGTGCAATATTACCTATCTCTCACCTGGATGATAACCATCTGACGCTTGATCGTGCGATGATGGTGGCATGTTTGATGGTCGGGTACAAGATTAACTTCGCCTGCGTTCTGATCGCCAAGTTCCATGAGAGGGAATTCCGGCCTACTACCACGATCTCTATTATGTGCTCGATTTTCAAATTATGTTGGTATTCTGGAGTGCCTTTGATAACATGAGTTGATGATCTGATTGAGGTGACTAAGACTCCAGATGTTGGGCTGATCAGGGATGATACTAACCTGACCACTCCACGTCGAGGATCTCAATTTAGCATACCTAAGATGAGTGTGATGCCTACCTCCGAGCAACCCGGAGTTGGAGATATTCCATAATGGGATCCCGCCACTACTTAGCCCGACCTCAGACCACTCCTATAGAGTTTCCAGACGGAGTTAGATAAGCTCTAGGTTGAAGTGACCATACTGACTAGTGCCCCACCATCTCCACATCCTAGTCCCACACTCCTTGATCCCACATATAAGGTTTTAATGGCTCTTTTTGGGGAGAAAGAGACTACTTGTGAAACTACAAAGTGCACACAATCGGACACAGATATTGGAGATGAGTCTAAGGTAAGAGCGAGAAAGAAAGAGCGGTGTGCAGTCAAGTCAACCTTACTTGAGTGGATTTAATCCAAGCAGGCAAGATTGGAGAGAGTTAGGCAACAAATGGTTGGAGCTTCAAGATTAGGGGGCACTACTGATGGTGTTACCCAGATTGATCTAGAGGCACATGTTGATACACCAGGTTCCACACTAATAGGCCCACATGCCTCTTGTTAGTACATCGACGCTTAGTCGCTACAGGTTTGTCTTCACCCTCAATTTTATATCTTTAGTGCATTTAGGATATTGCACAGTTTCATTTGGGGTTGGGATAAGTTGCTCGTGAGTATCTACGTGAAGTCTGAATAGCTCGGATACTCGAATATTTCATTAGAGTTTTCTTACCTGTGTTTCTTTTTCCAAGGATCTTTTAATTTTTGTTGAACTGGCATGTTTAGGATGTAAATTGTGAAAATAGACTAGAGTAATAACATGATGGTAATGTTGATTAAAAATGATATCCTTCCAAAATTTTGTGCTTTGTGTTATATCTGTGTTACTGATAAGTTGACTGTTAGAATCTTTGTATGACATGATAGGAATTGATAGGATAACACAACTTAAGCTAAAGCATGAACTAGATACATTGATAATTGATAATGAAACGATGTGTCATGTGTGTGTGAGGTTATTATTCTTTCTTACAATATGTTCCCATCTAGAACTTGCTATGTTAGTCTTGCTAGGTTAATTGAACTGTTAATTAGTTAGGGATCATAGGACATTGTCGAAATATAGTCCAGTAAGCCTAAAACAACTGACCAAATGAAGATATTCCTCTCGATCCAAATCTTTAAGCCTTAAATAGACCATTTTTGAATTACCCAATTCACCTTCTATGTTCATAAAATGTTAACCTTTGTTTTGGCTTTGGTCCCTTCCTCGACATCATGCACCTCAACTCAAGCTAACAATCTACGTTGAGGGTGGCTACTATAGAGGAAAACGAAAAAAGAAAGGGGTATGAAAAAAGTTGTATAATAATTAAAGAGGAAAATAAGGAGGTGTGGCCGCGAAAAAAACAAGAAAAATAAATAAATAAAAATCAGAAGAAAATATTGAAGAGAAAAAGAAAAAAAAGTGAAAGCAACACCCGAGCGTTAATGAAAAATGAGGAAAAAGAAAATAAAAGTGAAATGAGTATTGGTTGTAAAATATGATATAAGTCAATGTTATTCCAAGCACGACAGAAAAATTACTTTAAATCTAAATATACCACATATGACCTTTGAGCCTATGTTACATGCTAAAAAAGTCTTATAGTCATCCTAGTATAACGGTTCGAGAGTCAAAGTATTGAAAATAAGGGCAAGCCTATGATATTATGCATTTACGATACTGAATTTCTTTTGTGAGAGTGTGTGTATTAAGCTAACAACCCCCCCCCCCCTTTAGGGAAATAACTTGACTAAAAGTACAACTAACAAACAATTAAGCTAAGTCTATAGACTTCATTCCTCGTGGATCGACTCAAACCTCGATTAGGTTCTTTATTTGAACGATGTCCGCTCATAGTTCTTTTGGAAGGTGTAATTTAGAGGTATCAGGGACCAAGTCCGCGAACGCGGAGACCAACCCAAGATGCACCAGCAAAGGCTGCATCAACTAAACTTTAGAGTTGAAAAAACTCTGATGGCATGCTCGGGATTCTTTCGGTACCCCGTGCACGCAAATGAAATATGCTACCCCACCAAATTCGACATTCTGGACTCAATGGAACCATAGAAACTTCTATCCAAGGTCATCTCAATGAAAAATAGGTCCCATATCTAAACTCTATTTTAGCAAAATTCCACAAAAGGGATCAGAATGAGCTCGGAAGCCTTGTGATCCGCTAAAAAGGTCATTCTAAATCAAACTCAATGTTTTCAAGCTTACGAAACTACCAGAATTGCATTCTGAAGCCGTCTTCCAGGAGTTTTGATCAAAATCAACCGTAAAAACTTTAGAAGCTCCAAAATGTAGAAACTTACACAAAACTCAAATGAACGGTCTAATGACCAAACTGTGAGTCCCATCAAGTCATAAGGATAAAAAGATTTCAAAAAATGAAGGAAACGACCTGGAGGGTCATTACAACATCCACTACTAAAAAAGACTTTCACCCACGATAGTAGAAGGATAGGTACAGCCTGAAGGCATGAAAAGATAAAGGTATCGGTCTCGCATGCTCCGTCAAACCCTCAGGCACCCTCTCGGATCAAATAACACTAACACAAAACTCATGCTAAGAGGAAAATTTTCAAGTTCACTTCGAAACTCCAAAAACTCTTCCAATTCCTTTTTGGGCTCCAACTCTGGCCTAACTGAACCGAACTTGACTGAAAACACCATATTCATTTGAGAAAACCAATACCACACCGAAACCACCGAATTGAGCGAACACAGGACCATGGTAGATGCACTCAACTCACCAATCAATATACATGTCCTATGCTCTAAATCAAACACTGTCTAGTCATCAAGAGGGTTCTATCGGTCCTTAGTTGTACTGAACATCTCCAACACCAACTGAATCCTACCTACCAACCCACATAACACAAACCTTAGATGAATGGCATGTTCCACCTGAACACTAAGGAACGACAATAGCTAAAACAAGGAACTTAGCCCAGGACAAAGCTTAAAATCTATACCTAACTCCAAAAACAAACAACCGTAGCTTAAACACAACCTTCTGAAATGAAACACTCTACTTCAAAGGATGATCATCCCGTGAACGACAAGGTTGTACTGGCCCAGCTCTGGTGACCTATTTCTACCTAGGGAACTAATGTAAAACTGACATTATGTGTCCATAAACTACTCTGCCACTGCAAATCTAAGTCAAACCACCCCAATCCAACGGAAACCAAGCCGATAGCAGTGTAAAAACATAGTTAACCGACTGGTATTGGCCCAGGTGTACCAACTCCCATCAACAAACACTGCAAGCTACCCAATACACCAAAAGCAAACATCTCTTGAACAAATACAAAATCATAGATTCCATGAATTACTCTAACCCCATCATGTAGAAAACCTTCTAAGTAAATTCCCATCCTGCAACGAAGGCTAAAGTCTAAAGCCACCAATGAACACCACCACTCTAACTCCCAATCAAAAATCAAACCTCGAGAGTTATCAACACAATTGTAGAGAACTAACAACAGAAACAAAGTGCAATAAGATATCACACCTCCAAATCCCGACTAGCCATAACTAGGCACCAAGACTACCAGAACAAGATGAATCCAAAAAGACCTAAAAAGCGCATCACAACTTCGCGTCCGTGAATAAGACTAAGACAAATGAAAGAATCGGGCAACTAGGACTACCACAACACCACAAAAATCCAAACTACCCTACACATAACTTCGACAGCCAGAAATCTCCCAACTACTACACTAAAAGGATAACACACAACTAGGGCAACCTCCTAAGCCAACTGGGTCCAACATCACAATAAATTTCTAGATCGGGTAAATCTATTCCAACCATTTACCTACCAAAGATCGACATTATAGTAAAAACATACTGTGAAGGAAAAAAAGGAAAACCAATTATATTGACGATATGATCACAACAACACTACTAAGGAAAAAGCATGGGGAGTTACTCAACCACTACTACCAATCACATAACAATGACCTAGTCGATCCACTACTAAAATGACTCAACTATAAGAGATAAAACACCAACATAATCCCAAGTAAAGTTGTCAGAACAATCACGAGATAACTAACAAGTCAAATAGGCACGAATAGGTATGAAAACTCCAAAACCACATAAAATAAGAAAAAATGAGATAAAAAATAAATGCATATCCAAAGAAGGGATACATGGGCTTCATCCTCCAGTTGGCGTATAGAAGCATAGAGCGGGTCATTACCGGCCTCGACCTAAACAACTGAAGCACCCCCATTACCACTCAGGGCAGCATTTCTGACTGAAGGTACTGTCAACCCATGGTACTAACCCAACTAAAAATATCCCATAATGGTACCACATTGGGGATAAGCTTAAAAGCGATTGCCAAGCTCTCCACAAAAACGATAAGTTCTGACCACCCTAGTCTGGAGAGTAATAGATGTCAACAATGTATGGATGATCAACTCCTGCCTAGAGCACTCCATGGATCAGTATTCACACCTTCTACAATCTTAGCAACCTCCAAAGACGGGAGCCTGGTGTGGAAAATGCGATGAGGCATCATGTCTACCTATGCGAAACTCAGGATCAACTCTATCCACCTGCACTAAGGCCCTCTGATAATCACCAACAAAGTGGCCTACCTTTCCACACTCGTAATAATCATCACCAAGAGTTGTCCCTCGTTTGACTTGGATTGATGAAAGAAATTCGAGGTGAATGAAATTGACGAATCCAATTTTGACCGACCCCATCTTCATCATTTAGGAAAGGGATTTTGGTACGGAACTTAGGAATTATGACCAAACCCAGAAATTGGGTTTCCTACATATCTCAGGCTATATGAGAATTTAGGCCACTTGTAGTTCGATAGGCTTAATTTAACGCATCATTTCAAAAAAATTCAAAAGCTATCCTGATATCAAATTATGAAGGAACCAGAATGCTTGAGAATAAGATTTAGGAGAAAATGTCGGAGTACAGATGAGTTTTCAACATTGATCCCGCCTACATATCCCTCAACTCAAGGAATCAGGCTATTTTTAGTTCGACTCAATCGGTTGAAAAGAAAATCTAGTATGCTAAGATAACTTTTGGTTCTGGTGGAGTAACAAATGAGTCGAGTATGAAAAATAGGCATGGAACCTCTTAGCCATGAATGTGGTGCACTTCACATCCATAAGTAAGAACTTACATAGACATAATCTCCAAAACTCTTGGTGCAGTGTCACTCGGATGGGAAAGTTTCCCTCGGTGAGAGTCAAAGTTTTCCGTATGCAAAATTGATACCAATAAACCTAAACTGTCCACATGCCTTTTGATAGGGGTGTGGTTTTATTGTGGTGAAAGTTTCTCCTTAGCTCACGTCCTAAAAGTTTGATACTCCTCTCCAGACAATGTCTCAGTTTGCTGCTAAGAAAAAGTTTCACGTTGTACTGCATCCTTTTTGGTGTCGTCCACACCTATGGTTTGGTTTGAGAATTTATCCTCTTTGATGCTTTCGGCAAAAACTGAAATAAACTTATTAGTAGAAGATGTAATTTAAATAGAGAATTGATATATTTTACCGTATTTGACACATGTTCTTTTCTTTAAATGTTCTGACATCAGCCTCCATCGATTTGACGTGGTAAATAATGAATTGATATGATGCTACAATGATGACACTCTCGGTAATGATATCACCTCTTTCAGTGGATGATATGAATGACTCTCTCAGCAATGATATTATCACCTCTGATAATATAATACAGATTTCCCTCTCAGTGGTTTGAATATGCAACGACCCTCTTGTCATTTTGAAGATGCAATTGTCCTCTCGATGGTTTGAATTTGTAATGGCCCATATGGCATTTGAAGATGCAATGGCCCATTTGGCATTTGAAGATGTAATGGCCCTTTTGGCATTTGCATATATGATGGGCTTCCCGGCGGTTTGAATATGTAATAGCCTTTTTGGCATTTGAAGATACAATGACCCTTTTGGAATTTGCATATATGATGACCCTCCCAACGGTTTGAATATGTAATGGCCCTCTTGGCATTTGAAGATGCAATGTCCCTCTTGGCATTTTGAATATGTAATGGCCATCTCGGTGGTTTTTGAATATGTAATGGCCCTATGGCATTTGAAAATACAATGTCCCTCTTGGCATTTTGAATACATGATGGCCCTCTTGATGGTTTGAATATGTAATGGCCTTCTTGGTATTTGAAGATGTAATGACAAATTTTGGCATTTGCATATATGATGGCCGTCTTGGCGGTTTGAATATGTAATGACCTTCTTGCATTTGAAGATGCAATGGCCCTTTTGGCATTTGCATATTTGATGGCCCTCACGACGGTTTGAATATATAATGGCCCTCTTGGCATTAGTATTAAATACATTGATAATACGACATGAATGAATCTCTGCGTGATAAAGACGATGTCCTTCTGGGTGGTGGTATTATCTCATTTGATAATACTGTAGAAATGTCCCTCTGGGTGGTAAAAACGATGTCTCTCTAGGTGGTTCACATTATCGCGTCTGATATCAACGGGATTTATGAATATTCTTCAAACGTTCTTGGTGCTAAAAAATGTAATTTGATGTCATTGAAGATGTTTGTACATGGTGAGAGTGATGCTTTCACTTGTTCCTATTTTGAACATTTTGTGCTCATTGCAACTCATGCTTTGTTGGAGATTTGAACGAGGTGATGTAGCTCATATTCTGAACTGCTTCTTTTTCTTCTGAAGAACTTCAATAACTTTCTTGTACCTACAAAAAGATTGTCAATTTTTGGGGAGATCTTTGCCCTTTTGAATTCACCATATTCGTTGAATAGAGGAATATGATGATCTTGAGGCAATCTTATAGACACATCCACAAAAAAAATTGTTAGTTTTTAAAACAAAGTGATCTGTGTTGACTTCTTCAATCGCTTGCTCCATGTCTTGCTATCTTCAGTTGATCACTCTAATATATTGCTTCTCAATAGACATAAGATGAAATTATACAAAATATTTGACATATTAAAAAAAATTAAGGAAAAAGATTTTTTTGAGAATTAATTTGGAAAAGGTCATTGTCAAATGTCATGCATAGCTTAAGTGAACGTCCTTTGGTTCAAAACTTTTGGCATGTCCGATAGGTTGTTTTGGAGAATTCTAAAGATCCTTAAAGCTTGAGAAATTTTTGACATGGTCCTCTCGAAATCTGTTAGAATTGGAAAGTTTTGTAACTCGATTTGAAATCCAACGGTGTCAGAGATTGTTGAAGTTGATTATGAACTTTAACAATGCCAGAGATCAATTAAAGTTAGCTTTAAACTTCTAATCATGCTCGCAATGTTCAAAATTAACTACAAACTTCTAGTGATGCTTGAAGAAATTTTTGACGCCATCCTCAAAAACTTCTGTCCTAGTTAGATGTCTTGGAGTATCTCGAACTGTTGATATATGACTTGTAGAATTTTCTCTCAAAAATTATGTCCCAGTTCCAACTCAAAATGTATCTTCAATCTCGACTTGTTGGAGAGATCCTCTTCTTGAGAATTTTTTAGTCCCTCTAAAAAATTATGTCCCAATTTCTATTGTAAAGGAAAATATAAATCTTATGGGAGATATGATCGAACTGTTGTGACACCTACGTATCTCATTGAGGCAAGAATGAGGTCAAACATTGTTACTAGACTGAACTGTTGTGGTGCGTACGTATCTCGTTAATAGACAATTGAAGAATATATCACATGAAGGCAGAACACGATACAGACAACAACAAACAGGTCTAGCAACATTCAAGTGAAATAGACTCAAGATGAGGATTAATAAAGACATTAAAACAAGCTTAAGCAACTATATATCATGATTTCCACATTCGCTTAATGTAAAAGTGTGAATCAGGTTATTATTGTAGATTCATAACAACCACGACTAAACCAATACAAATAGAACAATTTGAAACTAAATATAATACAACTATGAAAGGCAAAAAATAAGAACAGTAACAATTTCAGTCAGAAAAAATCATCTACGACCTAAACCAAACCAAAACTACCTATTATGGAAATTGGATGCATTCTAAGCAGGTTAGAACAACAACTCAACACATAATCATGGTTCAAATAGGACTCGACTAGACTAAAATCACACAAATCAACTCAAAATATGTTCACCACATTCACATATATATTCAAGTCATGCTCAAGACCAGAAGACTAAACTATCAACAAAGACACCATTCCTTTTTGAGATTATCGAATCAAGCAATCAATCAAAGAGACGAACAACTAGAAACAGAGTGAAAATTAAAAGGGGAGAGATCATGTACCTTTTCTAGAGTAGCGAAACTAGAACGATGAGCTTGATCGTGAAGCCTATCCACTACTATAAGCTTAACTCGAACAAGAAGAGAATCGATACAAAATAAAAGCTAGCTCTCAAATTTTCGTCCTTTTGATAAAAAAAACCTCTATTTTTAGAGGGTAAAAATGCCTTATCTCCAACTTCTCTCCTCCTTAAACACATAAAAGAAGAGACAATTTATAGAGAAGATTGAGATCAATTTTGGAGGGGAAATGCATTGAGAAAATTCAAAATCTTTTGAATTTCTTTCCTCTTTTCAAAGGCCAACAATGGAAGAGATTTGGAAATCCCTGAAAAAGGGGAAAAAGGGGAGCGAGGGTGGTTGGATGTGATCGCTTAGGGTCATTAGGGTTATGGGTTGGGGAAGACGAGTATTGGAGTGTGGGGTTTGTAGAATCATTTGGTCACGTTGAGGAAGAAGACACGTAAGGCATGAGATGGGTGTACCAGTTGATGTACGCGTATGTATGTTGTGCGTATTGTTGTATGTATTGGAATGGGCTTGGGCTAAGTTTAGGAGAAAATGGCGGGCTTGCTGAAAGTTGTAAGTATTGTATTGTGAGAGAATTGTTGTTGTAGGCTGAGATTTGGGTTGAATTTGGTCCAGCAATTGGCTGAAAAGATAGTTTTAAGAGGATTAAAATCGTAGTTAGATTTCTCAATTGAAATGATGGCCAAATAAATTATAATTGTAGCCAATTGGAATTAAAAATTTAGCCAATTTGAGTTTAGTTGGTGAATTCGGCTAAAATTAAATAAGACGAATTAGTATCGATTAATTACTGAGCTTCTTAATCCCAACGAAATAAAATAATTAATGTACTTGTAAATTAATTGACTCAAAAATATAAACTATAATAAAGCTAAACTAATTAACAAAACATTTAATTAAAAACAAAATCTTTTTGAGACGATTTTCGAATATTCATAAAATGTTCTAATTATATA
>JAJOOE010001255.1:0-29033 GCA_036250405.1 Solanum raphanifolium | reverse complement strand
AAACAAGTTTCCGGTAACTTCCGAAGCACATTTTTAAGAACTTTTTGGGTCAAATTCAAATATAATTATTTCATTAAGTTCTCGACTCCAAACTCACATGTGAGGCTCTAGTTTCATTCTATCATTTTCCGGGTCGTTACAGAAGGTAAGGGTGCAATGCTGATAGGTGACATGAATATCTCAAGGTTAATGGTATATGTGCAGCAGGTTGAGGAAGAGAAGCTGGGGGATAGGGAAGAGTTTAAGAACAAGAGAGCGAAGACAGGGAACGAGTCCGGACAGCAGAAGAGTAATGCCAACCAGTCATCCTTCCAACAGAAACAGAAGGGATCTGCTCCGTCATCCGCTAGTGCACCTGCACCTAAGAACAAAGGTGAGTATAATAGTCAGAATTTCAGAGCTAAACCTGCTTCTTCTCAGGGTAGCATGGCGCTAGGAGGTAGTTGATGTTCGACATAATCAATGACACAACTTCCAATTCAAGTGTCAACGATCGCGTGTAGTAATATAACCCAACCGAATGGGTTGGGGTCGAGTCCCAAGGGAGCGGTTAGTAATCGAGAATTAAATAAAAAAGTAAAATTATATTCTAGTCAATCATAACTATAAATATTTACGAGTAAAAGCATACTAAATCAAGAAGTGACATGAATGTCAATTATCAATGGGGGATTTGTATTCAGCTAATGAACCAAAAATAGCAAAAAATATAAAGAGGCAAGATGGGGAGATAGGATTCTTGGGATGTGACAGGAATATTGGACAAAATGAACACTGGGTAAATGCTATTGATAGTAAATTGTTGAACATTTGTAACTAAGCTAGACTTTAGTGGGGGTAAGTTTTCTCTCGAACAACTTACCTCGAATCAACTTGGTTCATCTCGAACACCGAGTTGCAGCAATTTAGCATAGCCTTCGCCTTAGTCCATTCACTCTCTCGAGCTGAATGTGTGGGAAAAAGCCTAGGATTCACTCTCTCGAGCTGAACCCACAACGACCCAATAACTACAGGCTATCGATTTAGTAGTTTTAGTTTTAAAACCTCTCTCTCGAGCAGGCCAAAAACACTAAGATGAAATCATATTTGCAACTACAATCTCATTAAGTTCAAACACAACTACTAAACGAAATCACATATAAACAGCAAATAGACTAACAATGAGAAATACCCAATAGTAAATTTAACCCATATTCACATAATCACATCCCAAGAATTGGGTGCGATAAATAATGTCTTTAAACATGTCTAAGATGAAGATTCTTTGATGCCTACTTCCAATCTCTTGGAGATGAAAACCTTCAAACACTCCAAAGCTCAAGAGCAATGTCTCTCAAAAACTCTAAGAACTCAAATTGAAAATATTCTAAATATCAGTAATAATTTTCTACAACTTGATACTAAGCTACAAAATTAAATGGGTATTTATAGTTTTCAAAAATTTGTGCTGCAAAGGACCACTCGGTGCAGTTAGTCGGGGTCGCCGATGCATTCGGCGATCCGCCCTTTGGTCTAGTTCATCGCCTTTCAGCTTTTGCCTTCAACATCTTCGCGTTTTGAATCATTGGGCGATAAGGTGTTGCTTCATAGAACTGTTCGGCGACGCGTCGACTGCTCCCTTTCATCGCCAACTTGATCTTTTTCTTCAGGGGTCAGCACACTGGAACTTTGGGCGAGGTTACGGCCATTCGGCGACTCACCTAATGAATTAGGCGATCCTCATGGCTTCATTTCTTCGTTCTTTCATCCGCCTTGTTCCTTTTTGCTCCATAGTGTCCATGCTTTGTCTCTAACTCCAAATACCTGAAACTCAAGGATTTACATCAGTTATTGAGATAAAATATGCTTTTGAGGACACTAAATCCATTAAAATAAATCCCTAAATGAGTCCAAATTGTGGACTCATCAACACCCCAACTTAAACTTTTGCTTGTCCTCAAGTAAAACTCAAGTTCAACAGTTCAAAAAGGATGTCTCAAACAGTGCTGCACAAGACTCAATCATGAATGCACACAAAAAGTCTCAACTTACTCATGCAAGGATCAATTGTGCAATCAAAGTTTCAAGTTGTGACTCTTCATTATCAAAAAATCTCAAGCACACTATACTTTCTTTGAATGCAAGTTCAAGCTCAACAAAGGAAATCAAATGTCCTCACAAAAAGAATGATTTCATATTCACTCAATGGTTCAATCAATTAAAGTTCTGGAATCAAGATCAACACTTACACTCAAAAAGATAAACACAATGCATGATTTCACCCATACGTTTGCCCTTATTTTCCAATCGATTTTTGCTTTAGCTCATTCAAGATCAAAAAGGTCTTTTCAAGGCTTGTAATGAAGCTGAGTGTAATGGTATGGTCATTTAGGCCTATAGGCTAAAAATCCTCATGAAATGTGATGTGAACAACACCTTCTTTGCTTTTCTTTATCAATTTCATTCAAGCTCAAAAATCACCTCTTATTCATCTTCCATGAGCCATTGGGAACCCCACTTTCTTTGTATTTCCACAACTTTATTTCACGACTTTTTCTTTCTTTTTCTTTTTCAATCTCTTCTTCTTTTTCTCTTTTTTTTTTTTATATGGAGGGGTTCCATTTTTCTCAAACCATGGGCATAAGGGACTCCTTTGCATTTACTTGATTTGCTTTCTCTTTTCACCACACCCCCAACTTAGCCTTTTGACCTAAGTTGACTATTCAAACAAACCACTGATCATGAGGATTATGGGTAATGGGTCAATAAAAGGTGGCGATGTTATCAAGTTTCTTCCAAGAAAAGGTTTAGGTTCAAAAGTTGCTCAAAAGAGGTTCACACACTCACAAGGTAAGCCACAAAAGAGGTATACTTTAAAATTGGTTCACACTCTTTAAAGTTGCATAAGATCATCTCAAGAAATTTCATCACTTAGTCAACCGGACCAACGGAGAAAATTCTAAGTGTCATCATGCATGGTTCACGGTAAGCTCATCACACAAGGCATTGACACCAAAGTCAAACAAGACTCCACACTTTCGCTAGTGTGCAATGTTCATCATAAGAGACTCGATTTGATAATTGGCTAGTCACTACGAGATGCAAATAGTTCTCATATTTTCTATGCAACTTTAATTGGCCTCGTCATAGCCGCGCATTTATTTATGTTCAATTATGAGCACTATTTAAGTAATCTGTATTGATTAAAATCGATACTCAAATTTGCAAGAGAACAGCCACATTCAACACATATAAGAGGTGGCAAATTTTTTTCGGAAGGGTCAAAAATCATATACAATTAAAAGCAAGGAGCCACAAACTCAAACTTTCCACAAACAGCAGTGTATAACAAAAATTTAGTTTAAAGCCCAATTATATAAACAAAACGGAGTCACAAAAGATGGGCTTCACCCCACCACAAATAAAAAATATTTGTCCTCAAATGCAAATAAAAACATCCACAAGTCAAAATAAAGAAAGGCAGAGATGGAGGTAAAGAGAGGGTCCTATCTACACACTCTATCCGTTTGGGCATCAGTTCCCGATGCATCACTCTGATTCTGAGCATCAGTGCCCGGGATCACCTCATAAGGAACGACAGTGCCAAATCCACTAGGGGCGGTCACGTGCGAATCCTCCAGAAAGACATGCACAGAATCCTCGGGCACATGAAGGAACATTAGGATCTCTGATAGTGGTCTTCCATGTAGAAGTGGACTTCTTGCCCTTGCCTTTCCCACCCGTTGTGGGAAATTTCGTAGCTTTCCCTCTGGAATTAGCTGCATCCTCATTTGTCGTAATCTCCTTTGTCTTCTCTTGTGCTGGTATTATTCTTTCAGTAGCTTTTGATCTAGTCATGTCTACAAAACCTCGAGGAGAAGTTAGGAAATATCCAAACAAATGCACAGAGAATTAGGGGCAGACAGACTTGCCAAAATAGTTTGCAAGTTGCCGAATTGCATTGGCGAACTGGGTTAGCCCGCCGAAAGTTCCAGTGCAAAAAGGGTTCAGGGGCGCAGACAAAGGGCGATCAAGAATACCTTCGGCGAGTCGCCGAGTGCTTTCGGCAACCTCAAGATTCTCGCCAAAAGTTACAGAATTCAACTACTCATGTAGCATGAAATTAAAGGCGAGATGGGGATATTTGGCGAACCGCCGAGTGGTTTGGCGAGCTTGACCCAGCTCGCCTAATGACCCAACGTGCCTACTTTCAACCCAACTTCTCAAATTAAACCCCGCAACCCCCAAAAATAAAATCAAAGCATGCACTAGTTAAATTAAGCACAGGCCCATAACACTCAAGCATGAATCCACGAAATTTACTTCATTTTAAGCACAAGACTGCGTCATTTCGACCATCAAAACATTATGGGCAAGAGTAATTTCCTGGGCTCGCTGAGTTTTACAGACTCCATTTTGAAGATATCTTGAATCAAATGGCGGATTAGGTCGGGGTTGCCGAACTCTTCGGTGATTCGCTGAATGGACGTGATGCTCACCAACCTGCACTTTTCGAACACTTTCCACACTTTCGCCTACACAATCAACACACCTTTATTTTATCAAAGCAAAATAAAGCAATAAAGGGGTCTTGGGCTGCCACCCAAGCAGCGCCTTAGTTAACGTCGCGGCACGACGTAAGTCCACATTCAAACCTCATTTTTGGGGTTAGCCACAATATTACTAGGCAAACTCCCCTGTTGTGTCAGGTTGAGATGAGACGATATATGACCCATTTGGGTCTCCAACTGCTTGATCGACACTGAATGGGAGGTGACGGTCGAGCTAAGGGTAGATACATCATCTTTCATTTCTTTTAAAATCTTGTTTGACCCTTCAACTTTGTTGAGGATACGAGAGAGCATATCCTCATACTGACCACCTTCCGAATCTTTCGGCTTTTGGCGCTCGTGGGGAGGCACATACCTAACATTCTCCCTATCCTTCCAATTCAGATTACGGTCCTCCATTCATGATCTCTATCTTTCCAACCTTTATTCCTAGCCCAACTTTGGTTACCACCCTGCCTCGGGTAGTTTGAACGATAGCCACCATTTTGGTTGGCTAGGACATTTACCTCTTCATTATACAAGGCTTTAAACTTGGACTCATCCGGATTAGCACACCTGACACCCACGCCATTGACACTTCAAGCACCAGCTCCCATGGCATTTTTAGACAAATTATCAAGTTGTGTCATGATCTTGGCCATGTTTTGGTCCATCTCTTGGTCCTTCTCCATTTGTTCCTTATTTAACTTGAATGTGAGAGGGGAGACCTGGTCTTCACGGGTATACCACACCCTCTTTATGGTAGTCATGCCATCCAAGACCTGAGTAGCTATCACATAATGTTCCTACATCAAACCTCCCGGAGAGAGTTGGTCAGCAACACCCTTATTTACCGAATCCAGACTTCAGTAAAAGTACTGCAGCAACACGTTATCAGGCAAGCCATGGGTTGGGCATTGAAGCACCAGCTTTTTGAATCGCATCCAAGTTTCATGAATGGTCTCGCCTTCTAGATGCTTGAAGCTCTGAATGTTGTCTCAAAGAGTCATCATCTTCAAGGGAGGGAAAAATCACACTTGAAATGCGGTGACCAACTCATTCCACGAAGTGATTGATTCACGTGGCAATTCAGCCAGCCACTTGCATGCCTCTCCCAACAAAGAGAACGGGAACAACCTCAACCGGATCAATTCTTGGGAGATATTTTTGAAAGAGATTAGTCCGCATATATCCACAAAGTTTCTAATGTGCTCATGGGGATCCTCGTGAGCCAAACTGCTGAAAAACCCTTTTAGTTGCAACATAGTACTCTTGATGTGGAACACCGCATTCCCTTCGGCCGGAGGTAAGCGAATGACACCAATACCTCCCATGAGATGGGGGGTCATTAGCATAAGGCTCGTTGACATCATTGAGATTTCTGATGTCATCTTAATGGCCTACTTGGCTGCTGTTTACGCTCATACTTCCTGTTTACAACACAAACAAGTAAAACAAAGCAAAAAATTAGGTAAGTAGAACTATAACTCACAAGAACAAAATCCCACTTAACTAAAAATTCTCAATTAACACCACTCCTCGGTAGCGGCGCCATTTTGATGTTTGACGTAATAAAAAACACAACTTCCAATTCAAGTGTCAACGATCGCGTGTAGTAATATAACCCAACCGAATGGGTTGGGGTCGAGTCCCAAGGGAACGGTTAGTAATCGAGAATTAAATAAAAAAGTAAAATTATGTTCTAGTCAATCATAGCTATAAATATTTACGAGTAAAAGCATACTAAATCAAGAAGTGACACGAATGTCAATTATCAATGGGGGTTTGTATTCAGCTAATGAACCAAAAATAACAACAAATATAAAGATGAGAGATGGGGAAACGGGATTCTTGGGATGTGATAGGAAAATGAGACAAAATGAACAACTAGGTAAATGCTATTGATAGTAAATTGCTCAACATTTGTAACTAAGCTAGACTTTAGTGGGGTAAGTTTTCTCTCGAACAACTTACCCCGAATCAACTTGGTTTCTCTAGAACACCGAGTTGCAGCAATCTAGCACAGTCTTCACCTTAGCCCATTCACTCTCTTGAGCTGAATATGTGGGAAAAAGCCGAGGATTCACTCTCTCGAGTTGAACCCACGACGACCATATAACCACAGGCTATCGATTTAGTAGTTTTAGTTTTAAAACTCTCTCGAGCAGGACAAAAAAATGAAGATGAAATCATATTTGCAACTACAATCTCATTAAGTTCAAACACAACTACTAAACGAAATCACATATAAACAGCAAATAGACTAACAATGAGTAATACCCAATAGTAAATTTAACCCATATTCACATAATCACACCCCAAGAATTGGGAACAATAAATAATGTCTTTAAACACGTCTAAGATGAAGATTCTTTGATGCCCACTTCCAATCTCTTGGAGATGAAAACCTTCAAAACCTCCAAAGCTCAGGAACAATGTCTCCCAAAAACTCTAAGAATTCAAATTGAAAATATTCTAAAAATCAATAATAATTCGCTACAACTTGATACTAAGCTACAAAATTAAATGGGTATTTGTAGTTTTTGAAAATTTGTGCTGCGAAGGACCACTCGATGCAGTTAATTGGGGTCGTCGATGCACTCGGCGATCCGCCCTTTGGTCTGGTTCATCCCCTTTCAGGTTTTACCTTCATCATCTTCGCATTTTGAATCATTGGGCGATAAGGTGTTGCTTCACGAAACTGTTTGGTGATGCGTTGGCTGCTCCCTTTCATCGCCAACTTGATCTTTTCCTTCAGGGATCAGTACACTGGAACTTTAGGCGAGGTTACGGCCATTCGTCGACTCGCCGAATGCATTAGGCGATCCTCAGGCCTTCATTTTTTCGTTCTTTCAGCCGCCTTGTTCCTCTTTGCTCCGTAGTGTCCATGCTTTGTCTCTAACTCCAAATACCCGAAACTCAAGGATTTACATCAGTTATTGAGACAAAATATGCTTTTGAGGACGCTAAATCCATTAAAATAAAGCCTTAAATGAGTCCAAATCGTGGACTCATCAGTAGTTATCCTCCTGCATGTGCCAAGTGTGGTAGGAATCACTCAGGTACATGTCGTGAGGGCTCCACTAGTGTTTCAAGTGTGGTCAGAATGGTCATTTCATGTGAGAATGTCCAAAGAACAAGCAAGGTAATGGTAATAGGGGCAATAGAGCCCAGTCTTCTTCAGTTGCTTCACCAGACAGAGCTGCACCTAGAGGGGCTTCTTCCAGTACTGGCGGAGGAACAAACCGATTGTATGCTATCAATAGTCTCCAAGAGCAAGAGAATTCGCCAGATGTTGTCACTAGTATGATCGAATTCTTTGACTTTACTGTTTATGCTTTGCTAGACCCAGGAGCGAGTTTATATTTTGTAACCCTATATGTTGCTATGAATTTTGATGTTATTACTGAACAACTTAGTGAACTATTTAGTATTTCTACACCTGTTGGTGAGTCCATTCTAGCAGAGAGAGAGTCTATCGTGATTATCCCATTTCCGTCAATCACAAGAGTACCATGGCTGATTTAATTGAGTTAGACATGGTAGATTTTGATGTCATTCTTGGTATGGATTGGCTTCATGCTTGTTATGGCTCAGTTGATTATAAAACTTGAGTTGTCAAGTTTCAGTTTCCAAATGAGCTAGTCTAAGAGTGGAAAAGCAGTTCAGTAGTGCCTAAGGGTCGTTTCATTTTGTACCTTCAGGCAAGGAAGTTAGTTTCTAAAGGGTGTTTCTATCACTTAGTCCAAGTTTATGACTCGAGTGTTGAGATACCTCTTATTTAGTCAGGTTTAGTAGTAAAAGAGTTTCGAAAAGTCTTTCCAGATGATCTACCTGGAGTCCCTCTTGAGAGAGAGATAGACTTCGGTATAGATATTCTCCCAGATACTCATCTTATATCTATTCCACCATATAGAATGGCACCAGCAGAGTTGAAAGTGCTTAAAGAGCAGTTAAAGGATCTCTTAGATACGGGCTTTATTCGACCAGGTGTCTCACCTTGGGGCGCTCCGATCTTATTTGTGAGAAAGAAAGAAGGTTCCCTTAGGATGTGTATAGATTACCGTCAGTTGAACAAGGTTACCATCAAGAACAAATATCCTCTCCCAAGGATTGATGATCTTTTCTATCAACTTCAGGGTGCCACTTGTCTCTCTAAGACAGATCTCAGATCTGGCTACCATCAGTTAAGGGTAAGGGAATCTGATATTCCCAAGACAGCATTCAGGACCCGCTATGGTCATTATGAGTTTCTGGTCATGTCGTTCGGTTTAACTAATACACCCGCAACATTCATGGACCTTATGAATAGAGTTTTCAAACCTTATTTAGATATGTTTGTTATCGTCTTCATTGATAACATGCTAAGCTATTCAATGAATGAAGAAGAACATGCTAGCCATCTCAAAATAGTTTTTTAGAATTTGAAAAATAAGGAGTTAAATGCTAAGTTCTCTAAATGTGAGTTTTGGCTTGAGTATGTGGCGTTCTTGGGCCACATAGTTTCTAGTGATGGAATTAGAGTTGATACCCAAAATATTGAGGCAGTGCAAAATTGGCCTAGACCTACATCTCCAATTGATATTAGGAGTTCCTTGGGTTTGGCTGGCTATTATAGAAAGTTTGTAGAGGGGTTCTCATCCATTTCGTCTCCTTTAACCAAGTTGACTAAGAAAATAGTGAAACAATGGTCTGAAGCTTGTGAGAAAAGCTTTCAGGAATTGAATAAAAGGTTGACCACTACCCCAGTTTTGACCTAACCAGAAGGTACACAAGGCTTTGTTGTCTATTGTGATGCGTCCAGAGTTGGTTTGGGTTGTGTGTTAATGCAGAATTGCAAAGTCATAGCTTATGCCTCCAAACTCATGACTTAGAGTTGGTTGCCGTAGTATTTGTTTTGAAGATATGGCGTCATTATTTGTAAGGTGTTCATGTTGATGTATTCATTGATCACAAAAGTCTTCAATATGTGTTCACTCAGAAAGAGCTTAATCTCAGACAAAGGAGGTGGTTAGAATTACTGAAGGATTATGACATGAGTATTCTTTAACACCCAGGTAAGGCTAATGTTGTTGCTAATGCTTTAAGTAGGTTGTCTATAGGTAGTACTGCCTCTGTTGAGAAGGAAAAGAGAGAGTAGCGAAATATGTGTATAGACTTGCACGCTTAGGAGTCCGATTAATGGATTCCACAGAAGGAGGAACAGTGGTGATGAATGTGGCCGAATCTTCATTAGTGTCAAAAGTGAAAGAAAAGCAAGACCAAGAACCAATTTTGCTTGAATTGAAGGCAAATATTCATAAGCAAAAAGTATTAGCGTTTGAACAAGAGGGAGATTGAGTATTGAAATATCAAGGTAGGTTGTGTGTACCAATAGTGGATGGACTCCAAGAGAGGATCATGGAGGACGCTCATAGCTCCAGATGCTCCATTCATCCGGGTTCCACAAAGATGTATTGTGATTTGAGAGAGGTGTATTGGTGGAATAGTATGAAGAAGGGCATTGCAGAATTTGTTGCTAAGTGCCCAAATTGCCAACAAGTTAAAGTAGAGCACCAAAGGCCCGGTGATTTGGCTCAGAATATAGAACTTCCAGAATGGAAGTGGGAGATGATTAATATGGACTTCATCACAGGTTTACCAAGGTCTCGCAGGAAGCATGATTCTATTTGGGTGATTGTCGACAGAATGACAGAATCAACTCACTTTTTGCCGGTAAAGGCTACTCATTCGGTAGAAAATTATGCTAAGTTGTACCTTCAAGAGGTGGTAAGACTTCATGGGCTTCCGGTCTCCATTATTTCAGACAGAGGTGCACAATTTACTGCACAGTTTTGGAAGTCATTTCAAAAAGGCTTGGGTTCAAAGGTGAACTTAGGTAATGTCTTTCATCCTCAGACAGATGGGAAAGCAGAGCGTACTATTAAGATCTTAGAGGATATGTTGAGGGCATGCGTGATTGATTTCAAAGGTAATTGTAATGATCACCTGCCTCTAATTGAGTTTGCTTACAACAATAATTACCACTCGAGCATCCAAATGGCTCCTTATGAAGCTCTTTACGGGAGAAGATGCAGATTTCCTATTGGATGGTTTGAAGTTGGTGAGGCAGGGTTGATAGGACCAGATTTAGTTCATCAAGCCATGGAGAAAATGAAAGTGGTTCAAGAGAGGTTGAAAACGGCACAGAGTCGTCAGAAATCCTACACTGATGTTAGGAGAAGAGAGTTAAAGTTTGAAGTAGATGATTGGGTATATCTAAAAGTTTCACCCATGAAGGGTGTTATGAGGTTTGGTAAGAAGGGGAAATTTAGTCCCCGGTATATTGGACCTTATCGAATATCCAAGAGGTTGTCAATGTAGCTTATGAGTTGGAGCTACCACAAGAGTTAGCCGCGATTCATCCAGTGTTTCACATCTCCATGTTGAAGAAGTGCATGGGCAATCCTTCATTGATCATACCAACTGAAAATATTGGGATCAAGGATAGTTTATTTTATGAAGAGATTCCGGTTCAAATTCTAGATCGCCAAGTTTGCAAGTTGAGAACAAAAGAGGTAGCATCAATCAAAGTCCTTTGGAGGAACCAATTTGTTGAAGAAGATACTTGGGAATTGAGGAGGATATGAATAAAAGATATCCACATCTCTTCGAATCCGGAGAAGTTCCGAATTAAGGTACTAATCCTTCCTTAGTATTTATTTAAAAGTTGGCATGTTGTTTTGCATTTGCTTGTGGGTGCTTGAACTGAATGTTGCATGTTACACCCTTAGCCTAGTAAGAGTAATCTCATTTGAGGACGAATGTTCCCAAGGGGAGATATTGTAACATCTCACAATTTGAAATAACTAGGAAGAAGCTAATAATTGGAAATAGTCATTTTTGGAAAGAATGAAAATCTGGAAATTTTGTTAAGTTAGAATAAGTTGAGTTTTGGCCAACTTCAAACGGCCATAACTTCTAGCTCAAGATGAGTTAGAGGTACTTCCAGAGATGGTAGGAAAGCTCTTGGAATGATCTTTCCAACTCCGCTGAGTTTGCGCGATTTCGAGTTCCTATGAGTGAGTTATTCCCTTTGAAAGTTGGGTTGTTTGAATAAGGAAAGTCCAATCTGGATTTTTAAAGGGTAGTTTGGTCTTTTCCTTGCCCAATTATTTTATTTCATTTTTGGTAATTAAGTTAGGGTCTAATCAGAATTAGATCAGTTTACGCTTTTACCAAAATACACTAGGGCTTGGAGAAAAGAGAAAAGAAGATGAGAAATGAGAAGAGAAGCAATATTCGTCAAGATCGTCGAGTTTAGATTATGGATTTCGTCATGGGTGATCCCTACAAGCTATCTAAGATCACATAGCATTGGGTTAGTTCACCCACGCACCAATCATGATTCAATTTCAGCGAAGTTATTAGATTTGAAAGTAAATCTTCGAGTTCTTGATGAAATTCGTTTGAATTCTTATGGGTTGTTTTGTTGGAGTTTTCTTGATATTGATTCATGTTGTTAGTTGTGTTTTTCGAGTAGAATCTGATGTATATTGAGGGTACAAATGATTCTAAGTGTTTGGGGAAAGAACCCTTGAAGTTTAGAGGGTTTAGAGATGAAAAATGAGCAAGAAAAGTCGTCAAATACCTTGGGATAGGGGTGGGGCGTCACGCCAGCCAGCGCGCCCAAAAGAGGGCTATGAACTTTCACCCTTGGGGTGCTGCGCCAGCCAGCAACCCCCGGGGTAGTCTTTGAACTTTTCCCTCTGGCGCCCCGCGCCTCTCAGAATGCGAGGGACGCCAGTCTTTCCCATTTCTTTCCCACCTTTTAGCATTTGTTCCTTATCAATGTACTTATGTTTTCTAGTTGATTCCAACATTCTAAGGTACATCTAAACATCACAAAATCATCCATAAACATAAGATCATAAACCTTGAATCCATAATCCAATTCAAGGAAAGTTAAGATCAAAGTCAAGAGAAGTAAGAGTCAAGTCAAGAGAAGTTCTTAGAGTTTTCCAAATGTTTTAACTTTGTTATAAGACTTAAAGTTCAAGTTGAGTAAAGATTAAATAGTAAAGTTTGAAGTTCATTTCTTCAAAAATATATGGGGACTATGTATTCCTAAAGGGTTTAAAGTGTTTTCAAATTTAAACAAGAAAGGAAACCTCGATTTCCAAAGAGCCTTCGGGCTAGTTTTCAGAAAAGAGTAATCGCTTTCTAAATGAAGCAAGAGAGGAAATTTTGATTTCGAAGATAGCCTTTGAGCTAAGTTTTTGAGCAGTAATCTCAAATCACAAAAGAAGTATGTTTTAAACATAAGAGCTAATATCATATTTTTGGGAGAAGTATTGAGTACCGATATGGGGGAGAGTTCAAATAACTCACAGCCCTCATAAACCATGTAGCCATCATGGGTAGAAAAGGGTCATACTTTTTAGATGATTCATTTAATGCTTTTTAGCATAGACTAGTGAATCCACTTAGTAGTTCAGGTTCTATACATTCGGCAAGGTATAGGACGGCCCTGGCAGCGTGAGGCAAAATGATGTATCATCACAATAGCTCTTACGTAATGGTCGTCGGTGAGAGAAATTCCCACAAAAGTAATTGTATTCTTAAATACACAATTTATTTATATTTTTACTTACATCTCAGAGTTATATGTATCTTTGCATCACACAAAGTTGACTTCATGTTTTAAACAACTTTTCTTTATAATGCACTTGTTTTAAACTGTTTTATATTGAAATGAGTTAAGTTATGTTGAGTTGAGCCAGGTAATTTCTGCAAATTCCTTTCAAGCCTATGTTGTGTTTAGCATTCCAATTCGCATACTCATACATTCAATGTACTGATGTCAGTTGGCCTACATCTTATTACAATGCCAACACGGGTAACTAGGATCAACATCTAGCGCATTGTTGATCTACTGAGCACTCCAGATTCAGTTGGTGAGCCTCCTTGCATTCCAGAGGACTCCTTTTTATTGCTTTCAGTTATTTTATTAGTTCATTAGGATGTCGTGGGATTTGTCCCGACATCCATCTCAGTTGTTTTAGAGGCTTCATAGACAGTCAGATGTTAGTTCTTTAGTGTTTTCATTGTCATTATCTTATGTTAAGACTTGAGTTTGCCTTAATGGCCAAGTTGAATGTTCCATTATAACATTCCAGTTTATTACATAGACTTGTCTTTGTTGAATTAAGTCTTCCGCTGAGTAGGTAAGCCAGGCCAAGGGTTCGCTTGGGACCATCAATGGTTCTCGAGTGCCGGCCGCGTCCAGGGTGTAGGCTCGGGGTGTGACATTGATAAACTTTGTTTATATGCTCCTTGGAGATTCACTCTAATTATAAAATTAGGGGTGTAAAAAATGAACCCAAACATAGGTAACCCGCCCAAAATTTTAAGGGTTGGGCTCAAGAAATTTGAATTGGGTTCAATCTCAACACATTCAAGCCTAGCCCATTTTAAAGAAATTCTCAGTTGAGCCCAATTCAATATCCAATTTCAACTTGTTTTAAAACTCTTTCCTACGATCTGTTCCTATATTAAAGGTATGAATTGTTATCTATTTAACATATTTTTGGATTTATTTATCAATTTGTTACTTTTTAAAAATAAAATCTTGAGCTGAAATTCCATTTGTGATTACAAAAGTTAAATATCACTATGTTAAAATTATTGAGATTAATCGGGTCATATTGGGCGGGTCAAGACCTAACCCGTTTTATATCCCATTTGAACCCAACTCATTTGAGCCCAAAGTAAACTTGGGTGGGTCAAGACCCAACCCGATTTCTATTTCAACCTATTTTAATATCTTCAATTTCAACCAACCCGCCCATTTGATACCCTTACATAAAACTAATAGGGAAGAAGGTGGGATACATATACCTCCAAAATAGATTACACGCCTTGTGGCAGCCTTCGGAAAAAATCAACCTTATTAATCTATGAGAGGAATTTTACCTTATAAAACATACCCAATCGGAAAACTTTGAAAAAATTCTTCACAAAGGGCCTTGTTCATAGGATCACAGTTTATTTCAGTGCGTAAGTGGGAACCTAAGTTCAATCCTACTCAATTCCATATTAACTTCTCTACTGTTTGGATCCGATTACCTGAACTTCCTACCGAATTTTATGATCTTAGTATACTCCAAAATATAGGCAACCAAGTAGGCACCAACCTAAAATAGACACAGTCACTAGGAACAGTACTAGAGGTAGATATGCTAGACTGTGCATTCTTGCACCTCTCACCAAACCGCTGCCAACAGAAGTATTAATAGGAACACATCTGGAATAAATCCATTACGAACCATCCACTCCTTGATGTATAGCCTGCGGAAGACTTGGGCATTTAGTACATTCTTGTCCTCGAAATGTAATTGATACCCCTTCTACTTCTACCCAAGCAAAAGCTAACAATGCTCTTATTCATAAACCTATGAATGAGAAAGAAAATGGAGGATGGACCACTGTGGTATACCCAAAAAAACATAGGAAAAACATTAGCATCAATTCTACACAGGATCAGTCCAAAAATTTGTCCTTTCCTGTGAACCAAAAAATAGATACCTTAAATACAACACACCATGTGAATACCGACCATTCAGCCAAACAATCAAAATTATTCAATGACAACATCAAAAGCCAAACCAATGATTATTCCCTACAACAAAAAAATGGCTCACAATATCCAATAAATATAATCCAGACAGAAGGAAATGGTGACGTAGTCCAAAATAATCCCAAAATCCAAATAGACTTTTTTGGGGGATCAAAGACTCACACATCGTCGAGTAAAAACACCTCATCACCCCAAGGTAAAAATAGTAGCCACGTAAAAAATTTGGTCACCAAATTTAATTCAAAAGATGAACATAACACTAACATATATGCCCATTTTACCTCTATGTTTACTAGCAAAGAAATATCTCATATGAAAGAAATTACCACACCCACGTCTCCCTCTAAAATTTCTGGTAGTAAAGAATTATCTCATATGCAAGATATTCACTCACCCATGTCCACTCCTAAATCTACTAACATTCTAGGAAGTACAGGCGAATAGCATCCCTCCTCTAAGGGAAATAAGTAGGTTCAACCTCAGAATTTCCTCCTATCCACAAATACCAATTCCTCCACTATTCCAATTGAGATGAAACTAGAGTGTAATTCATCTACAAATCCAAGTACCAATTTGGAACATAAAGACCAATCAGAGCATGATCAAATCTCCAACTACAACTTCACTTTCAAATCAACACCAATGATAAGTAATCTTACACTCCCCAAAATTAGGAAAACAGGACAACAAAATCTTATAGTGCAATCAAGTACTGACTACAATGACCAAATCACATCAACTTCGACCTTTATAAACCATACTATACCTCCACTTCATCTACTAACTACCTCATCCAAACAATTAGTAATCATGTCTTATTACAACAATACCCAAAATCATCACCATCACCTCAACTCCCTACCACGCGAAAGTTCAAGATTAGCAATGCCAAATTTTCCCAGCTGTAACACCCCAGAAAATTTTTGAACTAAGACTCGAACCATCCTTCGTAGTGAGTGAGATTTTTCCAAGGAATAAAAAATATCTTAAGTGCTAAGGTCACTAGATGTATCACCTGGAGTTCCAAAAAGAACTAAATTGGAAATAGCAAAATCTAAAATTTTGCAAGTTATGTTTAAGTTATGAGTTTTGGGTCAACTTCAAACAATTATAACTATCAGTAAATAATGATTTGGGTGGGATACAAGATAGCTAATTAAAGTTATTTGAATTATCTATCCAACACCACCGAGTTTGCTAAGTTTTGAGTTCGAATGAATCAGATATGCCATTTTGAAGTAAGGCAGTCCAGTTAAGGAAAGTTATTCGAAAATAGTAAGGGGTATTTTGGTCTTTTCCTTACCAAATCAGATTTAATTTGCTTTTAGTAAGGTTTTAAGGGTCTAATCCTATTAGTTTCAGTTTTATAATTATAATATATGCCTAGGGTTTTAGTTGAGAGAAAAAAGGAGAGGATCAAGCGTTCGTCGAGAGTCTTGCGTTTTGTTGCGGATTTTCGCCATGGGTTTAATCCCTAAGAGGTATGTAAGCTTCCATAGTGTTGGGTTAGTTCACCAACACGTCAATCATATTATTTTTAGCGAAATTTCATTCTCAAAGTTAAAATATTAGAGTTCTTGATGAGTTCTTGATAGGTGTTGTTGAAGTTCTTTCTAAATCTTGTTGTATTGGGGTTTTATTGATTTCTTGAGATGAAATTTAGTGATTTGACTATTTTTTTAGTAGAGTAGAGTGTAATTATGTTAATTAATCGAATCCAAGTGATTGGGGAAGAAACCGTTCAATTCTAGGTGAGTTAGGGTGAGAAAACGAGCAAAGAAAGTCGTCAAAGTTTTCTGGGTTGAGGCTTGGCGCCCCACACCTGCCAGAGTGCCCCAAACACTTCTCTAAAGTTTAGGGGCTAGTGTCCCGCGCCGCTCAGTGCACTAGGGTCGCCTGCCCCTACCCGTTCTTCATCGTTTCGTCCGTTTGAGTTCTTTCAAAGGGTACCTTTACTCCCCTTTGATTCTAAACACTCTAAGCTACTTTTAAACACCTCGAAATCATTCATAACCCTAAATTCATAATTCAAATCAAGGTAGGGTTAAGATTTAAGTTTTGAGAATTCTTTCGAACATTCTAAGAAAGTCTCTTGAGTCCTTTTGTGGCGTCTTTTACAACTTCTAGTAACTTGTTTCAAGACTCGAGCAAGTGAGTATGCGGATGAGGAGAATGTATTCATGAGTCTACTTTGTCATCATGAGATCTTTCATATCATTAACCATAACTCTTGAATTCATAATTCACATTCAAGAGAGAGTTAAGAGTAGAGTTCAGGGAAGCCTTTAAGTTCAATTGTGAATCCTTTCAAATCCATTATCTATTTGAGTTAAGTTTTGAGTAAGTATGAGAATGAGAAGGGTCGTATACATGAGTTCCTTATGGATATTTTGACCCTTGAGTCGAGTCGTTCATTCCCATAACTTCCGCATGAACTCCATTAGTTGAGTACCTTTGAGATGAGTAGTATCATTGACTCCTTGAGTTCTGGAGTTGTTGAGTTCCAAGTATTGAGTTCTATGCATAGTTATTGAAAACCTTGAATTGAGTCGTTCACGTCCATAATTCGACATGAACCCTATTTTAAGAAGTTTTTTTTACAAATTATTTTAAAACTTGTTTTAAAGACTTGAGCACTGAGTTGAGAAATAGTTGACTTCATTTTATTTAAAATGATATATGGAAACTAAGTATTCCCAAGAGTAAATATTTTTATATTTAAGATGAGAGGAAATTGAGATTTCCAAAAGAGTTTTGAGCAGTTTAAGAACTACCTCATTTAAGAAAAAGATGAGTTTTGAGAAGAGTTTCAAAAACATGATTAGTATGACAATCGAGTATGTCATCAATGTTTAAGCAGAATGGTATTTAGATATACATCAATGTTTATGCAGTATGACTTCCCGAGTCATCAATGAACATATTAAAATATGATTTCGATATGTTTTGGAGAAAGAGTTTTCAAGAGCAGTTACCTCTTTTAAGAGGGTAGTTTGAGCAATTATCTCAAACCAGAGAAAGAGTTATGTTTTTAAAACATATGAGCTGAATATATTTTGGGAGTAGTATTGAGCATCGATATGCGGACGCGAGTTCATAATAACTCAAGTCTCCATAAACCATGTAGCCGTCATGGGTAGAAAGGATCATACTTTTTAGATGACTCCTTAGTGCTTTTTAGCATAGACTAGTGGATCCACATAGTTAAGGCGTCCTATATGACGGCAAAGTATAGGGTAGTTCTGGCAACGTGGGCAAGACGTTGTATCATCACTTAGACTCATAGTGGTGGTTGTCGGTTAGAAAAACTCCCACAAAGTTATATTGTAGTTTTATATGCACACTGAGTATTATTGTATTTTTCAATACATTGAGTTGCTTTCTACAGTTTTATAGCTTTCCATATATATTGCATCTTTTACTATTTCTTTATCTTTAAGTATCTTGAGTTGAGTACCTTCGAGTTGAGTATCTTGAGATGATTTGTGCTTCATTGTGTCGAGTACCTTATTGTTGAGGTTCACTGAGTTGAGAACCTTATTACTGAATTGAGTTTCGTATCCTTGAATACTTATGAGTTGAGTAAGTTTGAGTAGTTTTGAGTATCCTTGAATATTCCTTGAGTTGAGTAAGTTTGAAAAGAGGTAAGTATGTTTCCTTTAAATCAAGTTCAAGCTTATGTCATGCTTTAGAATTCCCCTTACATGCTCGTAAATTCCACGTATTGAGCCATTTGATCTGCATCATTTCATGATGCAGATTGAGTTATTCGGGATCATCAACAGGAGTTTCATTGATAGCATAAGGAGTTCTAGTTAGCTATGGTGAGCCTCCTTGCTTCCGGTGGTTTTCATTTACTTTTCAGTTTTGTTAGGATGTCGTGGGTCTTGTCCCGACTTACATCTTTGTCAGTTAGAGGCTTCATAAATAGATAGTAGAGTTTAAGAAGTCTGTTTCATTTATCTTATTAAATGTATTAAAGACTTGAGTTGCCTATTTTGGGGCGAGTTTAATATATTATATTATTCAGAGTTTTCTTTTGAGTTAAAGCTTTCTATTTAAGTTTCATGAATTTTTATTCAGTTTTTAATCTTTGTATGCTTGAGTTAGTCTTCCGCTTGTAGTCAACCAAGATTAGGGTTCGCTTGGGGACCAGCAATGGTTCTCGAGTGTCGGCCACATCTAGAGTGTAGGCTCGGGTCTTGACAAACTTGGTATCAGAGCAAAAAGTTCAAGTGTCATAAGGTGTCTATGAAGCCGTGTCAAGTAGGATCTTGTTTATGGTTGTGAGGGCCCCACTTCTATAAACGAGTGACTACATACATTTAAGAAAAGTTTCCCTTATTTCATACTCTTAATTGTGCAATAGAGCTAAGTCATAGAGATTTATTCGTACTCGTGTGTTTCTCAGATTCATTTGACTACCCATCATACTAGAGGTGGTTGAAAAGGAAAGTCATTTTTAATCAATGAGTTACTCTTAGCAAAATCTTGAGGATATCATGAGACTCTAGAGTGGCTTAAGAGAAGCTCATGAGTGAATTAAGTGTTCAGTTTCAGAGAAATGCACCCATAATTATATGACTCGTGTGTTTGAGATACAAGTGAGTTGTACTCTTTTCCCTAATCCTTGTTTAAGCTGAGATCCTTATGAGGAAGTAATGTTTAGAGCTTGGGTTGTATTTTCACCCGACGAGGTAGTATGAATGACGAGATCATGAGTAGTAGTAGTGAAAGAGCCTAGAGTTAGAGGAAAGTATGTAGAGGTTTAGTAATCTAAGTAAGGGATATGGTGTTTTGACAAGCTATGTTACTATAGTCATGCACCTAGTAAGTTACTAACGAAGAGTTTTCCCTTATGGGTAGACTAATAAGTGATGAGTTGTGAAGATTTCATCATAGGAGGTAGAGTGTGTTGTATCTAGAAAGGAGTTGTGATGAAGTGCCATTGTGTTAGTAATGACCAAGTGTATGTGTTGAATAGAAGCACAAAGTATTCATGAAGTGATAGTTCTAAGCTAGGTTTATGACTTGTTGATAGGGTCATGATGTTAAGAAGGTTATAGAACTGATCAAGTAGTAGGGTATAACATAGTAGGCGAGCAATCGTATTGATATTCGAGCTTACTCATAAATATTAAGCATGAATTTGAGATGAGTGTCATGATTAAAAGAATGGCAACATGAGGGTGACGATGTTAGTCTTGAGATTTGATCTATAAGACTTAACATAGAGAAGGTGAGGAATTGAGATGTTAGTTGCAATAAATATGAGTAGTACAAGTGAGAGACCCAAACATTTAGATAAGGGTAGTGAAGTGTGGCTAAGTCACAAGAGTAACAAGAGCATTAAGAGGTGTGTTGAGATGGTATGTTACCATATGAGGTTCCAATTAAGTTATGATTTTCCATGTGTGACTAGATAGCATAATTGAGTTGTCAATGTGGAATAGGTTCATAGCCTTCAAGTGTCAGCTTTAGATCTAAGGGGGAGATAATAAGATGAGAAATCAAGTCAAGTGTTGAGAGTTTATTAAGGAATTGATTAGTAGGAGTCCATGGAGTTGTTAGAGTACTAAGCTTGAATGTGGTGTTGTTAAACATTAGGTGGTTCTTGATATAAGCTCAATGTGGTGGTAAATATTAATAGTCTTGGGATGAGATTCCCTATAGAGAGGCATAGAACCCGAACCTAAGGATTTGGGTTAAGCTTGAATATAGTAAGAGCATACCATTAGACTCAGACCTCAGTAAGAGTAACCCCATTCCATACCCAGTCCAGTCGTCATTCGAGAACGGATGATCCCAAGGGGGAGATATTGTAACACCCCAAAAAGTTTTCGAACTAAGACTCGAACGATCCTTCGTAGTGAGTGAAATTTTTCCAAGGAATTAAAAAATTCTTAAGTGTTAAGGTCACTAGATATAGCAACTTGAGTTCCAAAAAGAACTAAATTGGAAATAGCAAAATTAGAAATTTTGCAAGTTATGTTTAAGTTATGAGTTTTGGGTCAACTTCAAATTGTCATAACTTTCAGTACAAAATGATTTAGATGGGCTACAAGTTATCTAAACATAGGTATTTGAATTATCTTTCCAACGCCACTGAGTTTGCTAAGTTTCGAGTTCGGATGAGTGACATATACCCTTTTGAAGTCAGGTTGTCCAGTTAAAGAAAGTTATCCGAAAATAGTAAGGGATATTTTGGTCTTTTCCTTACCAAATCAGATTTAATTCGTTTTTAGTAAGATTTTAAGGGTCTAATCCTATTAGGTTCAGTTTTATAATACTAATAGACGCCTAGGGTTTTAGTTGAGAGTTCAAGAAGAGAAAAGAGGAGAAAAGAGGAGAGGATCAAGCGTTCGTTGAGAATCTTGCGTTTTGTTGCAGATTTTCACCATGGGTTTAATCCCTAAGAGGTATGTAAGCTTCCATAGTGTTGGGTTTGTTAACCCACACGTCAATCATGTTATTTTCAACGAAATTTCATTCTTGAAGTTGAAAGATTTGAGTTCTTGATAGGTGTTCTTGAAGTTCTTTCTAAATCTTGTTGTATTGGGGTTTTGATAATTTATTGAGATGAAATTTAGTGATTTGAGTGTTTTTTTTAGTAGAATAGAGTGTAATTATGTTAAGTAATCGAATCCAAGTGATTGGGTAAGAAACCGTTCTATTCTAGGCGAGTTAGGGTTAGAAAACGAGCAAAGAAAGTCGTCGAAGTTTTCTGGGATGGGGCCTGGCGCCCCACGCCAGCCAGAGCACCCCAACCACTTCTCTGAATTTTAGGGGCTGGTGCTCCGCGCCACTCAGAGCGCCAGGGTCTCCGCCCCCACCCGTTCTTCATCATTTCGTCTGTTTGAGTTCTTTCAAAGGCTACCTTTACTCCCCTTTGATTCTAAACACTCTAAGCTACTTCTAAACACCTAGAAATCATTCATAACATGAATCATAACCCTAAATTCATAATTCAAATTCAAGGTAGAGTTAAGAGTTAAGTTTTGAGAATTCTTTTGAACATTCTAAGAAAGTCCCTTGAGTCTTTTTGTGGAGTCTTCTCAAACTTTTAGTAACTTGTTTCAAGACTCGAGCAAGTGAGTATGAGGATGAGGAGAATGTATTCATGAGTATACTTTGTCATCATGAGATCTTTCATATCATGAACCATAACTCTTGAATTCATAATTCACATTCAAGAGAGAGTTAAGAGTAGAGTTCAGGGAAGACTTTGAGTTCAATTGTGAATCCGTTGAGATCCATCATCGATTTGAGTTAAGTTTTTAGTAAGTAAGTATGAGAATGAGAAGGGTCGTATACATGAGTTCCTTATGGATATTTTGACCCTTGAGTCGAGTCGTTCATGCCCATAACTTCCGCAAGAACTCCATCAGTTGAGTACCTTTGAGATGAGTAGTATCATTGACTCCTTGAGTTCTGGAGTTGTTGAGTTCCAAGTATTGAGCTCTATGCATAGTTATTGAAAACCTTGAATTGAGTCGTTCACGTCCATAATTCGGCATGAACCCTATTTTAAGAAGTTTTTCTTACAAATTGTTTTAAAACTTGTTTTAAAGACTTGAGCACTGAGTTGAGAAAGAGTAGAGTTGACTTCATTTTATTTAAAATGATATATGGGAACTAAGTATTCCCAAGAATAAATGTTTTTACATTTACGATGCGAGGAAACTGAGATTTCCAAAAGAGTTTTGAGTAGTTTGAGTACGACCTCTTTTAAGAAAAAGATGAGTTTTGAGAAAAGTTTCTAAAACATGATTAGTATGACAATCGAGTATGTCGTCAATGTTTAAGCAATATGGTATCTAGATATACCATTAATGTTTATGCAGTATGACTTCCCGAGTCATCAATGATCATATTAAAATATGATTTTGATATGTTTTTTAGAAAGAGCTTTCAAGAACAGTTACCTCTTTTAAGAGGGTAGTTTGATCAATTATCTCAAACCAGAGAAAGAGTTATGTATTTAAAACATACGAGTTGAGTATATTTTGGGAGTAGTATTGAGCATCGATATGGGGATGCGAGTTCATAATAACTCAATTATCCATAAACCATGTAGCCATTATGGGTAGAAAGGATCATACTTTTTAGATGACTTATTAGTTCTTTTTAGCATAGACTAGTGGATCCACTTAGTTAAGGTGTCCTATATGACGGCAAAGTATTGGGCAGTTCTGGCAATGTGGGCAAGACGTTGTATCATCACTTAGGCTCATAGTGGTGGTTGTCGGTTAGAGAAACTCCCACAAAGTTATATTGTAGTTTTATATACACACTGAGTATTATTGTATTTTTCAATACATTGAGTTGCTTTCTACAGTTTTATAGCTTTCCATATATATTGCATCTTTTACTATTTCTTTTTCTTTAAGTATCTTGAGTTGAGTACCTTCGAGTTGAGTATCTTGAGATGATTTGTGCTTCATTGTGTCGAGTACCTTATTGTTGAGGTTCACTGAGTTGAGAACCTTATTACTGAATTGAGTTTTGTATCCTTGAGTACTTATGAGTTGAGTAAGTTTGAGTAGTTTTGAGTATCCTTGAATATTCCTTGAGTTGAGTAAGTTTGAAAAGAGGTAAGTATGTTTTATTTTTATCAAGTTCAAGCTTATGTTATGCTTTAGAATTCCCCTTACATGCTCGTACATTGCACGTACTGAGCCATTTGGCCTGCATCCTTTCATGATGCAGATTCAGGTATTCGGGATCATCAACAAAAGTTTCGTTGATACCACAATGAGTTCTAGTTAGCTATGGTGAACCTCCTTGCTTCCAGAGGATTTCATTTACTTTTCAGTTTTGTTAGGATGTCGTGGGTCTTGTCCTGACTTACATCTTGGTTAGTTAGAGGCTTTATAGATAGATAGTAGAGTTTGAGAAGTCTGTTTCATTTATCTTATTAAATGTATCAAAGACTTGAGTTGCCTATTTTGGGGCGAGTTGAATATATTATATTATTCGGAGTTTTCTTTTGAGTTAAAGCTTTCTATTTAAGTTTCATGAATTTTTATTCATTTTTTAAGCTTTTATGCTTGAGTTAGTCTTCCGCTTGTAGTCTGTCAGGATGAGGGTTTGCTTGGGGACCATCAATGGTTCTCGAGTGTCGGCCACGTCCATGGTGTGGGCTCGAGTCGTGACACTAGCAACCCTCATCACCGTATGACTATGAACAACAACAAATTCCAACACTCAAACCCACCACCACTGCTGCCCTAATATCAACCAAACTTTCCAATTAATCCCCACCAATTGTCGATGACGATGGAAACTCCAAACTACATTTGGCGCCATCCGGCATTTCAATACCTTACCAATCCTCTGACCCCCTTCAATCAGAACTACATAACCCAGAACACACATCTCTTGTCAGCATTTCCTCAACCAGTTCAAATCTCTTTTGCAACTATAGAGGGGATAACCAACTTGCCACCAAACCAATTTAATCCAAGTTTTCTTCCAACACTAATAGAGGAGAGGCTTACTGGAAGCCTCATAAGACTAGCTGCAATCCAACTGGAACTCACTCAAGAACTGACAACTTTGGAGTTCTATCACATTCTCCACCAACTAGCATGGCTCTCCAACTTGAACATGCAGCACCTCCAACTTATACACCAACTCAGTTGCTTTGCGAACTACTCCTTACAACTAATTATGGACATGAAGGGTACAACCTACTACAACAACAAGACCACTCTCAACGAGGAAGAAGACAACATAGAGAACCAGGTTTTACCCCAAATGCCGAATCATTATCCCCTGTACATTTGAGAATGAATCACTCAATGAAAGAAGAGGAACCAAACATCCCAGGGAAATACATTCAAGCATTGTATCTAAGGAATTCCATGACAGTAGATTTGTAACAAAATATAGAAAGGAAATTCCTAATCAAAGTCCCAAAGGAAATCACATAGACATCCTTGAACATATGCTACTACAACTCCAATGCACCACTAAAATATGTGACACTGATTATTCCAACAAGGAAGGACAAACAACCTTTGGAGGAAATGGAAGCAGAATCGAGTAACTCCAGGGTGAACCTGGAGATGACATTGGCACCAGGAGGGATCCCAGCAACACAAGAACAAATATCAATGAAGATACTTCTATGGAACTGTAGAGGCGCCCATAATATAGGTTTTATGTGCGAGCACTTCTAGATTGCAATAATCCTACTGTACTAGCTCTTACTGAAACTAGAATTGAGGACCAAGATACATTACTTCAGGCACTGGATTTCACTGATGTTATTCAAGTCCTAGCAACAGGATATATTCAAGTGGAATTGCTCTCTTTTGGAGGAGCTCAGAGATCACAATTGAACCATACGTTCTAACCGAGCAAGAAATTCACTCAACTATTGAGGTAAACTCCAAGACTAAATTTTACTTGTCACAATTGGGGATTTGAATAAAACGATCTTTTTATTTTTCATTTTTTTTTCTTTTTCATATTGAAAAAGTAAAAGAATGAGAGGTGTTATTTCTATAATGTACGCAAAAAATAAACATAGTTATAGAGATATACTGTGGAATAGCCTAAGAAACATAGCAACTACTATAAATGGACCTTGGCTTGTATGTGGGGATTTCAATGAGGCAACCAATGCTTTCGAAAAATTAGGAGGAAGACTGATTAATAATACTAAATGTTCTTCCTTTATAAGATGCCTAGACGACATGGGAATGATAGATCTTTGTTTTTCGGGCTAAAAATTCACTTGGACCAACAAACATAAAAATAAATCGACTCTCATTGTGGAAAGACTTGATAGATTTCTTAATAATCATGAATGGCTAACCTTGTTTCTTGACTCTAATATATACCACCTTCCTCGTACTCACTCGGACCATTGTCCCATCATATTAAATTTCTCTAAAAACTACCGTAAGACTAACAAACTTTTTCAATTTGAAACCATGTGGCTCCGACACCCAGACTTCCCAAACAAAGTCAAAAACCACTGGAACCAAGATGATGACTATGAAAAAAATCTGATAGCTTTCACTAATGCTGCAAAGAAATGGAATAATGAAACTTTCGGGAACATCTTCAAACAAAAGAACGATCTTTTAAAGCGCCTTAACAACCTCGAACTTATGAATATCGACCATAAAAATCCTTTTCATTATGATTTAGAGAATATGCTCACCAACGACTTCAACGAAATCTTTAAAAGGGAAGAAGATTTTTGGAAATTAGAGTCTAGAGTCCAATGGATCAATGAAGGAGATGCTAATACTAAGTTCTCTCATATCTCCACAACTAAGAATAGACGTAGAAATATAATCATAGGTCTTAACAATTCAGTAGGAAATTGGACGTTCAATCCTATAAACATTAATGAGACAATCATTCATCACTTCCAAAAGATTTATACTACTGATCTAAACCATAGCTCCCTTCTTGCTCCTACTGTTTGTCAAAACTCCATCTCTCGAGAGAATAGTACCAATATAGGAAAGACCTTTGACTAGAGAAGAAATTAAAAATGCCATTTTTCCCTTTCAACCCCTTGAATCCCCAGGACCAGATGGCCTTCACCCGTTTTTCTTCCAAAAATTATGGAAAGAAACATAGGAAACAGTAGTCACCACGTGTATGACTGCTTTTAGCATTTCCTTCATTCTTGCGAAAGTAAATAAGACTTTCATTTGTCTCATTCCAAATTAAAAAATCTGGAGCAAATTACTCACTACAGACCCATTAGCTTATGCAACACTATATACAAAACCATTATTAACATCATTGTTAATAGAATTAGACACTACTTAGATGATATCATTAGCCCCCAACAATGCAGCTTCATCTATGATAGACGAGCTTTAGACAACACAATAATTGTTCAAGAAGCTATCTATTCCTTCCAAAAATCCAAAGGAAAATTTGGTAAAATGCTTCTCAAAATCAACCTAGAGAAAGCTTTCGACATATTAGAATGGTCTTTCATAAGACAATCCCTCATTATTCTAAACTTTCCTAATAATATTATCAACTTAATCATGTCTTGCATCTCTACCTCCTCAATATCCATACGTAAATGGCATCGTGACAAAATTCTTCCTTCCATCGAGAGGATTAAGGCAAGGAGACCCGTTATCACCCTATTTATTTATTATATGTATGGAATCTCTCTCCAGACTCATTCACTTCGCTATTCAAGAAAGCCTATGGCATCCCGTTAGAATTGGTAGAATGGAAGTTCCTATATCTCACCTTCTCTTTGCGGACGATTTTATCCTCCTTGCTAAAGCCGATACTTTAAATACATCCTCAATAATCCACATCTTCAACACCTTATCGGAACAATCAGGCCAAAAAATAAACTTCAGTAAATCCTCAATTATGTTTTCAACAAATGTTAGCCTTCAAGATAGAAATGACCTTTCCACAATGATGAATATTCGGCAATATGAAAAAATGGAGAAATACCTAGGACTACCTATAACAAATCATCATTCGAAAAGTCTTGATTATCAATACATTATAGACCATATGAATAAGAAGCTTAGTGGATGCATGTAAAACTCGCTTCCTTTCTCTAGCGGGAAGAATCATTCTTATCAAATTCGTCCTTTCTACTATTCCCACATATGCAATGCAATGCAACTTACTGCCCCAAACTACTATAAACCATATTGATCGTATCCAACAGAACTTTCTTTGGGGATTAACACCGAAAAAGAGAAAACTTCATTTAATAAATTGGAATGCTTGTACCACCCCTATAGATCAGGGGGGCTTAGGGCTCAAAAACACTAATGGGAAAAATATATCCTTACTAGCTAGCTCACATTGGAGATTTCTAAATAACAAACAATCGTCTTTCGGTAAAAGTTCTGTCCAAAAAATATATAAATAGAAATAATAGAACTTTCTCAAACAATTACCATACCTATGACTCCTATATTTGGAAAAGTCTCGTTAAGGCATACCCCCTATTTCATAAAGGGATCTCATGGAACGTGGGTGACGTCACAAAAATCCATCTATAGAATGAAAGATGGATCGAAGGGTCATACACTCTTCGTGAAGTTATCCACAGCCCGTTAAATAAGACAGATACTAAGCTTGTAGTGTCAGATATAATGAATAACAATGTTTGGAACTTAACTCATGTCTCCTTTGAAATATCCTGCGAAATAATTAACTCTATTCAAAATACCTATATCCAAGTCTCTACACCAAAAAATGATGTTTATTACTGGAACCAAAATAGCAATGGGAAATTTAGCACTAACAACGCCTATAAACTCTTCTTAAAAGCAAATAACGACCTTCTTACAAGTCTTCCAAATACTTATACTTGGATTTGGAAACTCAGGACTTTAAACAAAATAAAATTCTTTTTTTAGCTTCTTCTTCTCAATAAACTCCCTACCTCCTCCTCATTTTTTTTTTTATAGAAATATCACCAATCACAGAAATTGTATTAGTTGCCCTAATAGAGATGAAACTACTATTCACATCTTTGCAAACTGCCATGTTGCTACTACAATCTGTAATAAGTTCAGCATAAATATAGATAGTAATGACTTTGACAACAATATATATCGCCTATGCCACTCCAAGACCATGTCCAGAACTAGAAACAATCTTAGAATGCCTACAACCATTCTAACACCAATTATTTTTTGGAATATTTGGAAAACAAGAAATAGTAACGTGTTTAAACCTCACCCTCCAAATAACATTACCAAAATAATTCAAAACATATCTTTCTCAAGCACTTTAATTCCTTCATATTTCTAATCCTTCGAAAAAAATCATCTAAAACAATCGATCCCTATCACATGGTCTAAACCCCCTGATGAATACTTCAAGTTGAACATTGACGAATCTTTTGAGCCTAAAACAACTAA
>JAJOOE010001254.1:0-30155 GCA_036250405.1 Solanum raphanifolium | reverse complement strand
ACTCTTCAAGAAATCATGACTAGAGTTCATATTCTTATCTTAGTTCATTTCTTAACTTTCGGGAGACATTGCCATAACCGACATAGACCATGTGAGCTACATGGAATCCGGTGTTCTACTCCCACACCGAAAAGAGAGGGTAATACTTGCCAAGGTAGGATCTACATACATAATAGATATCTAGTGGATCCACTAAGCTAAGACCTACGGGGGCTAGAAACCTTGACTTGCTAGGCGTGGAGGTTTCCATCTCATCAGATAACATCTATGTTGGGAACCCGGACTTGCTAAATGTGAAGGTTCTCTTGTGGGAAGCCGAACTTGCTAAACGTGAAGCCCCCACTCTCATTTTTTATGTTCACTCGGTGCTAAGCTCCAACTCCCTTTTTAAACATCTTTAAGCCTTTATTTAACATTAGTTCATAAAATAGGCTTTAGGGACTTAATCCCTCATATCATATAGCTCAAAGGTTTCTAAGATGAGAATGACCTTTCATCATAGAACCTACATTATGTGAGAATGACCTTTCACATAGTCATACCATATTCATAACATAGTCTAGTTTAGAGTACAATTGAGGAAACCTTTCAAGAGACTCACATTTACTAGATTATCATAAACCTTATTCATTCATGCATGTGTGTGCGTACATATGTGAGAAAGCCTTTCACAAAAACACCTTTATGCAACACATATTGATACATTTCTAATCATACATTTTGCATGCATAAGAAGTTGTAAGGGTGCATATAAGAGTTAACCTTTGAATAGACACCATAACACATCATATTCAAAGCTATACATGTAGAGTGTGTATGTGTATATTGGTCCACATAGTGACATAATAGCAACAACATTGATATTGAGTGCACTTCCCTTCAAGGGATCACAACACATTCACAATGTCCCCAAATCATGAGCAATTCACATATAAAGCTTTTAGGGATTCTAGACCACACACCCACACGTCATCATAGGAGACAAGGAAACATTCAACATTGAATAGGTACTTCTAACATGTATATGATCACATATTCATATAAGGGTCATATAGGTAGGGGTCATTCCACAATAGTACTTAACATAATCAATCATGTAGACCACACCTTATCCCTAACATTATCATTCGCATTATACTCCTCATCATCAACACACTTTAAACATCATGCTTTCATTGAGGATTTCATATATAACCTTCAAAGCACAACTTCATAAACATATGCATCATAATCATCAATTCACTTTACATTTATTGCCTTCAAGGCCATGATCTCAACATGCATAGATAGACAAGAAGTAAACACTTCCACCATAAGTTGAACAAACCACACAACATCAATTCTCATACTATAGACTAGAAGTTAGGTCAACTTACCAATTCTCCAAGCCATGATCACCATGGATCAATCCTCAACAATTCATAATCAATTGACATAGATAGCAATAGGAATCAACAATGCAATTCAATAACATAAACATAATCTAAGTACAATTTTATAATCAAAGGGATCAACCCATAACTTTGCCCATAAGGCCATAATTCTCCACTCATCAATATACCAACAATTCAACATGAATAAGTATAGATAATCATAGGAAACATCAATACAATCTAATCTAAACATGATTTCACCCATAGAGATCATATTCACAAAGACCCACATCATAGGCCTATTTTCGAGAATTTGGGGATCATGGGTTCTTCAAGAATTCCTTTGCAAATTATCTTAAAAACCTTAATTCCACATCAATTCATCAGTAGAATGATTTATAAAATTGAAAATTGGGAATTTTGGTGTTTCAATCACTTTTGAAAATCTTTGATAAAACTCCTTGAATGAGAGGTTATTCAAGAATCAAGAGTTACCATACCTTAATTATTGAAGACACATGAAATTGAAGAAGAATTCAGTTGAAAACACATCTTCTAGCTTGAGCTTCTTCAAGGTCTTCAATGGAGTTTTTGAGAGAATCTACTTTTGAGAGGGAAGGGTCAATTTGAAGAATGGGGTCTAATTCTTGGTTTTGGGGCTTTAACCAACTTAAAATACCCTAAAATAGGTAGAATAACCATTTATAATAATTCCCCAAACTACCCCTCACTTAGTTTGACCTTTTAAACAAGTCAAACTTGAGTTTTATTTTCACAGATTTCATCGGGAAACAAGTCCGCGACGCGGAGGTGTTCCATAGAGTTTCTGGAGACTAAATTCTGAGACAGTAGAGTTCGCGGTGTCTCCGCGATGCGGAGCCAATTTTTGGCCATTGGTGGAGCAGGTCCGCGATGCGGAGCCACTCCCTCCATGAACAACTTCAAGCTGCCTTGGTAGCTTGTTTGGCCAAGGGTTGGGGTCCTCCTCGGGGACCCTTAGGGTGGTCCCGGGGAGTCGTACCCAAACGTTTTGACCCTAAAAACATTTATTAAGGCACTAGGGTCACCTCCATTGATTTTAGACTCCAAATAACACATAAAAACATGAACAACATACTAGACACACCAACATGTAAAAGACTAGTTTCCAAACGTCTTGGTTGTCCCTTGACGTTTGATTTCCAAACTCTTTCAAACTGACTAAAAAGGCTATTCTTCATTATTTTAACAAGTTATTAATGCATAAAACCCATGTGAGGCTCTAGTTTATCCTACTTCATTTAGAGGTTGTTACAACTCTGAGGCGGATTGAGGCAGGTGCACCTATCGAGAAGAAGGACCTGAAAGTTTCTGCCTGATAATGGTTCAGGTTTATTAGCAGCACCATCACGCCTTTCCAAAATGAGTCCATCATTCGAAACCCGAAGGCAGCTTGTCTAGGGTCGATTATAGATCGCTAGAGGCTGAACTTGGGGTTGTTGATCGAGCAAGAGATGGCCATAAGGGCAAAGCAGAGCCAGACCTCGCTCCTATTTCTGGTACTGATCATCAAATTGTGCAGATGTGCCTGTGTTCTGAGGGATGAGAAGATAGATATGGATGTGACACCCACATCTTCTACTGATATCCGACGTATAAAGGCCGATTACATATGGGATGAGGCCTACTAGAAGAGGGCAAAACTAGTGGATTCATCCACGGAGGTTGACGTTGATATGTTACCGACTGAGGCAATCATGCACCCTCAGTCCAGTGGGCCCACAGGTACATCTGGCCCTTTATATTTCTGCGACTCCTAGTACTTCTGTTACACCCCCTCCCATTAGTTTTGTTGTTGTTACTTCTGACTCCCGACCCTCTATCACCCAGGCCATGCTTTCCAAGATGAGCTATTTGGCCCAATCTGCTGATGTACGTGCATCCCGAGTAGAGGCCACCGTGCCTGGATTGATAGAGTGGGCTATTGCTGTTGCCTTATCCACTATTAGGGCTGAGATGAGAGAACATCGGGACTTTATTGAGGGCCACAAGTTGGCATTGGATTCCCTTACGGTTAGGGTTAAGGAGTTTGAGAAGAGCCAGGGTGCTACTATTATTGTGACGGCCTTGAAGGCCGATGTTGTCGGGCTAAGGAAAGATATGGACGAGCTGAAGTCCATCAATCTGTCGATGTTGTTTGAGACTGTGGAGATTTCTGAGAGGCCGAACACTGATTTTCCGGCCAGTTTTGAAGTTCCTCCGGCTACTACGACTGGAGAAGATACTAGGAATAATGATGTAGATGTTGAGTCCGACACTGAGATAGATAAGGAGCAGTTGGGTGTTAGAGATGAGGATGTGTATGATGATTTAGCTGATCTTGAGGGAGCCATAGTAGAGACATTTGTGCAGGCAGTGCTCAGGGATATATCTATGGTGAGTGGTGCCAAGGATGCTGATGAGTCGGGCTCTGATGCCCAGACAGAGGGAGTGACCGATATGCAGACTTCACCCAGGCCTAGCTTGGCAGGATGACTCTTTTTCCTCCCTTTCTGTTATTTTTAGACTTTATTATTGTTTCTTTGCATTTGAGGATGTAACGACCCGTAAAACTAGTAGGTGAAACTAGAGCCTAACGAGATTGATTTTGAGTTGTTATGGGGTTTCAAGTTGTAAAATATTGTCCCGGGCTTAGGTTGAGGAGTCGAGGGGTTAAACGTCAAGGTACGACCCCCCAAGGACCAACCAAGGGTCCTTGAGGGGAACTCTAAAGCCTAACGCCAAGGCTGCCCCAACTTAGCAAAAAGCTGCCAAATTGGTGTGACCTACGGATAAGAACCTACGCCCCGTAGGTCCATCCACGCCCCGTGGATGGCCTCCATATGTCAAGACCCAAAGATTGACCCTCAGACCCAAACCACGGACTAATAGGATGGGGCATCACCCCACCTACGATTCGTAGGTCACCCCTGAAATGCTATCAAGATTCGGCCTATGTGGGGTTAGTTTAGTAAATTCTGTTTTAAGTTAGTTGAGTTAAGGGACGGTTATTATTGATTTACTAATGTATTTTAAGGTTTTTTAAAGTATTAACCTCCCTTTTCAATTCATTTATTCAAATCACAAATTAGAAACCTTCCCTCCTCTCCAAAAATCCTCTCTCTAGAAACCACCATTGGAGAAGAAGGAGGCAAGCTTTGAAGCTCAAGTTTTCAACTTTCTCAAGAAATTTTCGTGGAGATTATTCCATAAAGGTATGGTAGTCTTCATCTTTGACTTAGTTTCTTTCAAGGAGCCAATTTCATAGATGGCATTTAAGTGATGAATCATGGTTTAATTGATGTTTTAATGGTGAATTAAGATGATTTTACCCTATGAACCCATGTCTACCCCAAAACCCTAAGTTGTTAATTGTGATTGGGAATTGAGTGATCATGAAAGTATGTTGAATTGTTTATGTTTATATTGAATTAGTTATTGAATCATGTTAATTCCCTTATCTATTGTGGTATATTATATTTATGGGTTGATATTGATTCATAGTTTTGAAAGGCAATTTCAAGAATGATCCATATATGAACATAATGTGAAGTGTATGTGTGTGATCTCAATGAATGTATAATGATCATGTTTAGAATATAATTGTGTTATTATTGAAAGAATATTCTCAATTAACACTCATGAATGATAATGATAGAATGTAAAGGGTTTCTATAATGTGATGTCATATCTTGAATTGGTAGGCTTAAGGCATCCTCTTCTTGTATAAATGAAAGTAATGTGGATTGATGTATCTTGAATTGGTAGGCTTAAGGCATCCTTTTGTTGTATTTATGAATGTGATCTTGATGGAAGTACCTTGAATTGGTAGGCTTAGACATCATCTTCTTGTGTAATGAATGTGTCTTTACTAATGAATATGAATCGATAGGCCTATGGCATTACTTTCATAAATGACTAATGAATGTGTCTTGACTTAATGAATATGAATCGATATGCCTATGGCATTCCTTTCATAAATGAACTAATGTAATGATGACTCTTAAATCGATAGGCTTATGGCATTCCTTTCCTAATGAGTCAATGTACTTGAATCGACAGGCTTATGGAATTCCTTTCATGTGTATACTAATGTAATGATGAACCATGAATCGATAGCCTTATGGAATTCCTTTCATGAGGATTTAATGAGCTATCCTAATAATGAACCATGAATCAATAGGCTTATGGCATTCCTTTCATGTGTAAATGATGTACCTTGGGTCAATAGGCCAATGGAATTCCTCTCAAGTACAATAATGTAATGTGAATGAAATACTCTATGGGAATGGAGGCTAAGAACCGAGTGGATAAGGTAAGATGGAAACTCTACCCAATGTGAGGTTGGGGTTCTAATGAACATCTTCCTATCCCATAACTATGTGCCCACATAGGAAATTAGCTAGTAGATCTAGCTAAGTTAAAATGTTACTAGTTCTACCTTAGGCAAGTAGGACACCTTTCTTTGGTGTGGGGTCATGTGACATCGGATTCCATGGTTTGCTCTCATGGTCTATATTTGTTAATGCTTATTCCCATCATGTGAGATGTGCACTATGATTTCTTGAGAAGTTCTATGAAGTATGGGTGGTAGTATGGGATGTCATCCATGCATTGCACGAGTAGGCTTTGAGAGGGCTATAATGAGTTCTCTAGGGTCTTAATGACTAATGAATATAAGTGCTCTAAATGAAGCTAATGAAGAATGTTGACTTAGATGCTTAATGTGATAATGCATGCTACACTTGGATTGTATTATGAGTTACTTCCTTGTCATGCCTTATGAAATGTTTATGTTCCTTATGTATGAGTATTGTTTAAAGATGGAAAGGAAGAATGGTAAGTTTAGTTTTGGTGGTCCTAATATGGTACTTAGTGTGTATGGTGGTATGGGACGCTATTCATACATTGCACAAAGTATAGCTTGGGGTTGCTTAAGGTGAAGGCTTTTATGTGATAAAATGGCTTATATGTTGATTATGTTCTAATGTGAAAAAATGACTTGTATATTTGGTTATGTTTGTATGTTATGCATCTTATACTTATGTTCATGAAGCTTTCTCAAATTGGCATAAAGCATGACTTTCAAATAAAATGTTTGTTTTAAGCATGGTTTTTGCATGGCTATCATACTTAGTACATTAAATGTGCTAACCCATATTCTCTATTTTTACCTAAGTGTAGGTACCGGCATTTAAGTTGATTCTCTCTAGTTGATGCTTGGATTAAGTTCTTCCACGACTATTGGTATGTCCTCATGGATTCGAGGACAAGTACCTTGATGTTTCATTTCTTTCCTGTAATAGACATTTGTTAAACTTTCTATTGTAAAGGGTCGTGACCCTACTTTTGTTTCAAGATATTGTTCTAGATGGCCATGTGAGACAAGTAGACTTTCGTTGTTTTAAATGTTGATTTTCTATTGTATGGATTTAAAGAAAAGTTTTAATTCCACATTATTTCTATTATCTTATGTTATGAATGCTATGAGGCTTGTATGAGGCTTTTAGGAGTCTTGTATGTTGTGTTGTGTCCGAGGTGTAGGCTCGGGTCATGACAAACATAGTATCAGAGCATAAGATTTTGGAATGGTTTTTAGGATTGATGTCTCACAAACCACGTCTAGTAGAGTCTTGTTCATGGGTGTGAGTCGCGACACATTTATGAATAAGAGGCTATAGGACGTTAAGAAGCTACACTTATTTTATACTCTTTAAGTCGTGCCGTAGAGTTTTAACTCTATGAAGTCATTTTCCTAACCCTTCTCTTGTGTTTATAGTATATGAATACAAGAAGGGCGACCGCAAAAAGAGTGGAAGAAGAGATTCTGAATGAGGGAGTTCCTCCCCAAGGTCTTCAAGGTGACCATGTTCCTCAAGTCAATCAAGTTCTGGTTGAACCTCCGGCCATGACCAATGAGGAAGTTAGGTCGACTCTTTTAATGATAGCTCAAGCCTAAGCCATGACGGCTCAAGCTACTAGGGGTGTGGAGGCTAATGAGAACCCTATTGTGAGCACTATGGCTTCTAGGTTGAGAGACTTTGTGAGGATGAATCCTCTGGTGTTTCTAGGTTCTAAGGTGGGAGATGATCCCCAAGAGTTTTTGATGAGGTGTATAAGGTAGTCAATGCTATGGGGGTGACTTCTATAGAAAAAGTCGAACTTGCCTCTTACCAATTGAAGGATGTTGCCCAAGTTTGGTTTACTCAATGGAAAAGCAATAGGCCGGTTGGAGTGGGTCCCATAGAATGTGAGGTGTTTAAGGAAGCATTCCTTGGTAGGTTTTTCCCCTGTGCAAAGCGAGAGGTTAAGATGGAGGATTTTATCAACCTTAGGAAAGGTAGTATGAGTGTGCAAGAGTACTTCTTGAAATTCACCCAATTGTCTAAGTATGCTCCATCTTTAGTGTCTAACCTAAGGGATGAGATGAGTCGATTTGTAATGGGAGTTTCCAACCTAGTTGAGGAAGAGTGTCGTACGGCAATTCTCCGTGATGATATGAACATTTCTAAACTTATAGCATATGCTCAATCTATTGAGGAGTCCAAACTTAAAAGGAAGAATAGGGAGTTGAAGAGAACTAGGTCCGATGAGCAAGGTGAACCAAGGTTCAAAAAGAGAGCTCCAAACCAAGATTTCTCAAGCACTCCTAGGGTTAACCAAGAGAAAGGAAGTGGGTCCCCATTTCTTAAACCTATTTGCACCACTTGTGGGAAAAAACATTATGGGAAGTGCCTATCCGGTACTAGTGGGTGCTATGGTTGTGGAAAGAATGATCACCAAGTGAGGAATTGCCCTACTCTTTCGGCCAAAGGAAGGGAGGCCAAAAAAGCTTCTCTTAATGGCTCGAATCTTGATGCTCCAAAGAAAAATCGTTTCTATGTACTTCAAGCTAAAGAGGGCAAAGTAGCTCTTTCGGAAGAAGGCACCGGTATGTGATAGTTCCTTATAGTTGTGAATATTGTATTGAGGTTCCTATGTTGTTTTCATGTTAGCCTTAGTTGGGTTTACTCTTAAGGGGGAGATGGTATGTTGAATAGTAAAGTTGTTGAGAGTTCCAATATCTTTATCTCTTTCCTTTTATTCCTATTCAAGCTTGAGACCAAGAGTTCCTTGTAGCTTGTTTTATGTTTTCGAGTCATGTGTGATTATGTGTTTCCACGTTCTCCTTATGTTATGCATGTTTTTGATGGATTTATGTTTAAATGAGAAAATGAGTTTTCATGAATTATGTTCCTCATGTTGATATGCATTTAGTATGAGTTGCATATATGCTTCATGAGGTGATTGTTGAACATGCCTAAATGTGCCTTTGAGAGTAATTGCATAATGTGCTTAATGATGTTATGATGAGAATGATTTGAGTTGGAGAAGGTAATTCCTCCAATTAAATGATAAATGTTGAAGTTTTCATGCACAATGAGTTTGTAGATATATTTCCTACTTTCTTGTGTTGGATGGAATATGTTTGATATGGAGTTGATGTTTCTTCCTAGTTTTGTGCATTGTTTATGATGTTGCATGCATGATGGGCTGCTAGTCTTGAGTTATTAATCTTTTAATGTGTTTAAAGTGTCATTCGAGGACGAATGTTCCTAAGGGGGAGATAATGTAACGACCCATAAAACTAGTAGGTGAAACTACAGCCTAACGAGTTTGATTTTGAGTTGCTATGGTGTTTTATGTTGTAAAATGTTGTCCTGGGCTTAGGTTGAGGAGTCTAGGGGTTAAACGTCAAAGTACGCCCCACAAGGACCAACCAAGGGTCCTTGAGGGGGACCTTAAAGCCTAACCCCAAGGCTGCCCCAACTTAGCAAAAAGCTGCAAAATTGGTGTGACCTACGGATGGGGACCTACGTCCCGTTAGCCCATCCACACCCCATGGATGTCCTCCGTAGGTCAAGGCCACAAAGGGTGACCCTCAGACCGAAACCATGGACCAGCAGGACGGAGCGTCACCCCACCTACGGTCCGTAGGTCATGGGTCGTAGGTCACCCATGCAATGCTGTCAAGATTCGGTCTATGTGGGGTTAGTTTGATAAATTCCCTTTTAAGTTAGTTGAGTTAAGGGACGGTTATTATTGATTTATTAATGTAATTTAAGGGTTTTAAAAGTATTAAACTCCTTTTTCAATTCATTTATTCAAATCACAAATTAGAAACCTTCCCTTCTCTCCAAAAATCCTCTCTCTATAAACCACCATTGGAGAAGGAGGCAAGCTTTGAAGCTCAAGTTTTCAACTTTCTCAAGAAATTTTTGTGGAGATTCTTCCATCAAGGTATGGTAGTCTTCATCCTTGACTTAGTTTCTTTCAAGGAGCCAATTTCAAAGATGATTTCAACTCTCTAAAATCCCCCAAAAACCTAGGGTTTTCAATCTATGCATGAGTTCAATTCCAAACGTTTTCAAAAGGCATTTAAGTGATGAATCATGGTTTGATTGATGTTTTAATGGTGAATTAAGATGAGTTTACCCTATGAACCCATGTCTACCCCAAAACCCTAAGTTGTGAATTGTGATTGGGAATTGAGTGATCATGAAAGTATGTTGAATTGTTTATGTTTATATTGAATTAGTTATTGAAGCATGCTAATTCCCTTATAAATTGTGGTATCTTAGATTTATTGGGGTATATTGTTTCATAGCTTAAAAAGGCAATTTTATGAAGGATCCATGTATGAACATAATGTGAAGTATATGTGTGTGATCTCAATGAATGTATAATGATCATGTTTAGAATATACTTGTGTTATTATTGAAAGCATATTCTCAACTAACACTCATGAATGTTGATGATAAAATGTGAAGGGTTTCTATAATGTGATGTCATATCTTGAATTGGTAGGCTTAGGGCATCCTCTTCTTGTATAAATGAAAGTAATGTGGATTGATGTATCTTGAATTGGTTGGCTTAAGGCATCCTTTTCTTGTATTGATGAATGTGATCTTGATGGAAGTACCTTGAATTGGTAGGCTTAGACATCCTCTTTTTGTGTAATGAATGTGTCTTCATGATTAGTGTTTGGTCATTGCATTCAACTTAGTTTTTAAGTTATATTTCAGTATTTACATTTTTAGTCAGTTTATGTTATTGCTCAATTATGCTTTGCTTAGCTTATATATACTTGTTCTGCTTAGTTTCTATAACTTGCATGCTCAGTACATTCCAAGTATTGACGCATACTCTGCACTACATCATTTCATGATGTAGGTTAAGGTACTTAGCATCCAGATCGCGCTTAGATCGATTCTCAATCCGCACTTCAGCAACTTCAGTGGTGAGTCCTCATACTTCGAGGACAATAGACATGCTTTTATTTTAGTTTGTACTATCAGTTTTCAGTTTTGTTAGAGTTAGTTGGGGACATGTCCCAGCAACTCAACTCAGTTGAAGGCTTTTCAGACATAGTAATAGATTCAACTTGAGTTGTTAAGTGGTTGTTAGTTATCACTAAACTCTTAGTACGTTTTATATATTCAGAGTATTTGGATTTTGTTTCCCATTTTCAGATATCCACTACTTTTAGCTTCCGCATAGTTCATGTTTTACTTAGTTATTTTTAGTATGCTTATGATATACTAGACACAGGGTTAGCTTGGGGTCACTCGTGGTCCTAGGTCATGTGTTACGTAAAGGTGGTTGCCTCGGGGCGTGACAAAGGAGGTGGAGATAATATTACATACATTCACAAAAGGAAACTCCCTAGCAGACCTATTTTACTAATCATGATATCAATTTTGCAGATGTAAATAGACATCAATTTCATAACTTTCAGGAGATTCCTCAAAAAGCTAAAGCAATTGTTCAATTAGAAAAAACAAAGATTCAAAATTTGCGAATAAAAAAAGTTCATAACAAGGAATACAAGCTATAATGGGGAGACATGTAATTAACTAACGACAACAAGGACTTTGGTTTAAAATTTCAGTTCATCTACAAGTAATAGAAAATTTAAACATTTAGTTGACTTTGGGACAAAGCCTGAAAGTTGTTGTCTTGAGCAGTTGTATCTACTCCATCGGGATTCAACCTGCTAGTGAAATGAAATAGAGCGTGCGAACCAAAGAAACCTAAGTTCTAATTGAAAGAGTTAGAATACTTATCGGAGACGAGCTCGATTTAGCTTGGATGATTTTTGGGCGAAGCCCTAGGATTGAAATCTGAGGCCATTTCAAAGGGCAATAGGTGTTGAAGTGATTTTCTCTACAACAACTTAGATCCACATCACTCATGTTGAAGAAGTCTTCATTGGTTTGAATCATAGCATCAATGAGATTTTTTTACGTCGAAATAATTTCACACTAAATTTGAGTGTTATGTTAATTCTAGTTTTTGGCTGAAGAGTTGTGAGGTGCGATGGAGGTTTGCTCACCGAAGAAGACGCTTCAGTCTGTAGGTGTTGGTCGGAGCTGATGTAATGAAGCCTCTTCTGTTTTAAGCTTTCCTTGATCATTTTGTCATTGTTTGTTTTTCTCTTTAATACTAGGCCACTTTTGGGTCTGGTCATAAACATTCTAATATTAAAAATTTGAAACAAAAAAGTTATCAAAAAAAGGACTAAGATATTTTTTTTAATAGTAAAAGAAAATCAAAGACAAATAAATGGAATCGAGTGTGTAATGAAATATATATATATATATATATAACATCAACTCAAATTAATGAATACAATAAATTCATAACAAAAATATCACGTTCTATACCTATTTTTAAAAAATATTTATTCCACTTCACTTATATATTTTTATAATAAGCTCATGATTTGTGTATAAATATTGTTAATGTGCTATTAATAGATTTAAATATTGAATAATTGTCCTCAAAATATAATGTTGTATTAATTAATGGAGTATGGTCCCGCCAACTATGTAAATACATTTGGTAATTTAGCTATAAATAGGTAAAATTAATCTCAATATGTCTTATCCGCCCAATTCGTTTAAATTTGGACAGATTATTGATCCGTTCATTCATGAGTTCAACCCATTAAAATTTGGGTTGATATGTAACCCAAAATTGTCCGTGAGAAATTTTGTTAAAATATTTTTAACTTTTTTAATTTGACATATCATTATTTATAGATATAATAAAAAGAATAATTTTGTAAGGTACTATTATATTTTAAAATACCAAATAAAATAATTAGGCTCAATAAAAAAATAAATTGAGTCGGATTTTGACAGGTTACTTAATGCATTTTGACCCAAATAAATTTGAATTAAATTGAAAATTTTAGGGCAATTATTATTCTTAGCCATATGACTCATCCAAATTTAACTCAACCGCTCTATTGCTGCCGCTAACTATAAATAAAGATTTGTTGTTTTAAAAAATGAAAAAGAGAAAACAATGTCCGCAACAGGGAGTTGCAGTTTGCCGGAATCGGAGTCCCACCGGCATCTCGTCAAGGAGGTAATTGAGTCGATACTTTAACAGCGCTAATATGTAAGTTTTGATGTACCAATCGAAAGTTGGGTGGAATTCCTAATGATTATATTTATGGCAACATAGGTGAGAAGTCACGAGGTTGCGATAGCCGAACTCAGTAACCTTCCTGATTCTAGGGTATGTTGTTCTTATTTTCTCGAATTCCGCACTTCCTAGTGATTCATGGATTTTCTTTTAGTTCTGTTTGATTTTGTAGTTCAATAAAACTACATAGGGTTTTACCCTGGGACATTATTGAAGAGTCTTGGGCTATTTCAAAGTAGGCTTTGGCTGGCTGCACATTAAGTCCAAGCTTGAAACTACCTTTTAAACTGATAACATTTTAAGACTAAAAATCCATCTCTTTAGGGAAATGGGTGAGGTTGCCTCTAAGATGTAGAAGAAATAAATAGTGGGGAAAGATGTCAACTCCCTTTTGGGAATCAATACAATCCAAGGCAAAGGAAAGTATGAGCTTGGAGAAATCCTTGCTACATTCTAGGTTAGGGAGGGAGGCCATATCAACAGGGAAGTGGTGTTGGTTCCTAGATGTATCTCATAGGTTAGGAGAAAGTCAGAGGTAGAGTAATTTGCCAACGACTTAGTCAATTACTTGTCACAGAAGAAATCAGTTGGGGGAAGGAATTGTGAATCACTACTCACTAGGCTGAAAGAAGGAGATAATTATACACGGTTCTCTAATAAGATGGCAAATGCTCGCTCAGTCCCTAATAAAGGATTCAGAACAATTTAAGATTTAGAATTTAGATAAACTAGTAAATCCTAAGCTAAGATATATACACATACAGAGTAAAATATTGAACCTGAAATCATTTGAAATCTCGATTACATTGATAGGTTTGACATTGATTGGCGATGTTGTAAGATGAGAAGGATATAAGAAAAGGAATGGTCCAGTACTATGCCGTCAAGAGGCTGTAAACAAGAACATAGGTGAAATGTCACTTGAAGACGGATTTCTTAAGTCAATCTGGATGATAGGGAGACATTTGAAAAACCTTTTAGATTGGACGAAGAGGTGGATGCAATAAAGAGTTCTGTTCTGAGATAAGGCAACGGGGTCAGATACTTTTATGATGGCACTTTTCCACCATTGTTGGGAAGCATTGAGTATACCTTCTACTCATTTATAGTAACCAAAAGAAGACCGGAGAACAGGACAGAGAGGGTATAAAACTTATTTTTTAATAGGAAACATGTACCACGGTTATAGCCAAGGTACTATCAGTGAGATTGAAGTTTGTTGTTGGCTAGTCAATGTACGCATTTAAAAATATTTGATTAAAGTCAATTATTAGATAGTTAACATCCACATTTTAGAATGTTTGATTTAAGTCTATTGTAGGCTAGTTAGTTTCCACATTTCGGAGTATTTTTGTAGAAAAAATGAAAGATCCTCATTGATTATTGATATCTAATGAGTAATGGGTGAGTGTAGAACCAAACTTGGTATGTAAGCCCAATGGTAGTAAGGACTTACAAATATGAAGATTAAATTGCTTGATGCACTTACTTGACAATTTGGATTTGGGGGATGAAGGTTCTCCGTAATTTATGGAATCCATAGTCCCTTTTTTGGTAGTACTAGCAGTATAACGTGGGTCTCCCTTATTCTTGTTGTCATTCACTTTGGTGTGGAATCTTAGATAGATAAATGGAAGAAATTGGAGCTAGTGGATTTACAGGGGTTTTAGAGTGTGACATTGGATCGAGTCCTTGATATTGCAATTCACTAGTGTTTACCATCTGATATATTTTGATTGTGGTTATAAATGAGAAAATCTTCAGAAATTAGTCTAAGAATAGCCATTCAAGACCTGAATGAGAAGAGATGCGTGAATTAATGCAAAATATCTATGGTTCCACAAGAATGAGAGATGGAGAGCATAGAACAGACCAGTTATTAGTACTCTCTCTATGCGTGTAAATCCAATCACATTAAGAATGTAAAATGAACTGTTATGAATTAGCATTGCATGTCCAAAGCGGTTGAAAAGATCTAATGACTTGTTATAATGCTGTAGATTGGCAGTACTGTTTTCTCTACTTGACATTCATATTAGGGCACCCGCAACTATAGCAAGTTTGAGGTAATGAAAGCAGCATTGGAAGTGCCTGCTATGTGTTTTTGGATGAATTAGAATGATATTTACAGGGGGATAAATCAAGGTCATGAAAAGAGCTTAAGAGTTGAGAGATATAAAAAGATTGCTTTTGTCTAATTTGTATTGTTGGTGTAAAGGTGAAGGGGATTCTAATTCAAATTCAGATTTCAGTTTCTTTTTTTGAAGTTGAAATTTAGATTTCAGTTATTGTTAATCACAATAATTTTAAAGTTGCTATGCACCTGTAATGTCAAGTTTTTTTCAATTGCATGTGCATTCTTGAAGTAGTGATCTATACTTCAATGTTTAGCTAATATTTGAGAGTGGTGAAGTGGCTGAAGCATTGGGAGTAAAGAGAAAGGTATATAGTGAGAAAAGAAAAGAAATCAAGGAGAACTATAGCTTTGATAAAGTTGTCAAAAAATCTCAAACGCAGCATCTGCCTATCTCCATCAAATGAGATTGATTAGGGAATTCTTTAATGCAGATGTAGAAAGGTCATAATGAGAATTTGACGAAAATAAGTTCCTTGTTCCTTGCTTTTCATCAAAAAAAGAAAGGAAAAAGTTCATTTCACTTTGCTCATCTTTGGTTTCTTCTTTTACGATCTGTCAACCACTCTTCCACTGGAAAGATACATTGGTGCTAGTTTCAAAACTTGTCTGATCTGTCAACCACTCTTCCACTGGAAAGATCCTCACATAAACTCAAGCATGGTACACCAACAATAAAGGCATACCCAGTGAAATCCCACAAGTGTGGTCTAGGGAGGGTAGAATGTACGCAAATTTTACCCATAGCAAGACAACACGACACAATTTCTATCTGATTCTATGTCTTGATCCACTTTTCCTCTAAGTTGCATGGAATCTACACTTTCGGTGCCGCCGTGTTGACATGACATGCGTGTGGGATCTGTACCGGATATGGTCAATCTATTTTGGGGTAATTTGACCAAAATGGACCGTTATATTCGATACAATAACAATGATCTCTAAATTAAGGCAAAAGCTAGGGTAAATCATAATTTGGGCATATATTTTTTTCATCATTAAAAGATATTTATATTTAAAAGCTTGCAACCAGAAGGTGCTTTAATGATATTTACAGATTAACATCACTGTCTGGATGGTACTTTTCAACAGATGAGCAAATTGTGTTCAAATGGTGATTGATGAAATATCTAATCCTCCTTTTCCCTGTCTGGTATGGTCTTACATTCCGCTGTCCCTACTCATTAAATCTACTTAGATAGTGGAATGGATGGCTTAGAACATGTGTAGGTTGTTTAGCAGTTTTATTCAATCACTTTCCAGTTCCCTCTTGGGATTCTCCAAAAAGATAAAAGGAGGCCACGGTGGGGTGGAGTCGGTAGGATTTTTGTCAAGCCTTTATCTTATGAAATGGAGGTCTTTACATGGTGGCATGAAACAACTAAAGTAGTTTTGAGTTTTTTAATACCTTGATTCTTTCAATTATCACAAGTTGAACTGATGACTTCCTTGATCTATTTTGTTGTATTATCCTGTTAAATTTGAAGCACTTTGTGCATGTATGATAAATAAGGTATAAATGTGGATATATGATATACCTTTGTAATAATATCATTCAAGTTTTAATTAATTTACGAGGATGTACTTTGTTACTTCATCACCAGGCTGTCTACCGGAGAAATGGCAATCTATTCTTCCGTACAACTGTTCAGAAAGCAACAACATCAGAACAAAGTAAAATATTCTATCTGTGCATGGATTCAAGCAGTTTTTGTACTGATCACTTTTTCTGTATGTTGTTTTCATCTTCATTGTTTTTTTCTTTTGGGCAGAACAAGTGGACATGGTCAAATCTAAGTTACAAAAATTAAGCTTCTAATGAGTCTAACAAGATCCATTCAGTTTGAGAGGTTGGGAAGAGGTAAAACCAACTCTTCGCTTGTGGAGAGCGTGAATCTGACTTACTTTTTAGGTTATAAGCATTTTTGGAGATTATATAGTTGAAGTTGGTATTACCATAGTGTTTTTGACTTTACCATATTGTTATAGTTATATTTGATTATTTTTCATTTCAATGTGCTACATGAAATTACAAACTTGCGTAATTTTATTAGTAGTCAGATTTGCAAGTTTGTCTCCCTCAGACGAACTGGCCGCTTCTCATTGTATGTATGAAAGTGAGATTCCGACAGAGCTGTTATTGAATTGAAGAGCACTTTAACAGAGAGGGTTAACTATTTTGACTGAAGAGTCATTATTTAATCTGAAGCAAATTTAATGTTATTGACATATTTATTATTTATATGGTGATTTAAGTTATATAATCATTAATCAACTATTATATCTGCAGAGTGATTTTTTAGCTTGACAATTTCTTTAAGTGATGATCTACTTTAATTACATAAAAATAGCTACTTGAGTTGATTAGTTTGGTCTTTTTATGAGCTACTTTTATCGTTTTATTTTATGTTGCAAGGGTACGATAGCATATTGATGTGGGCATACATGTTGAGTCCGACATTGGTTGTGGGAAGGTTTAGTTGATCAACTTACATTGTTTCAAACAATCTTCTTGTCAGCTAGCTTTTAAGGTTGAATAAGATTTAAGGTTTATATTTTTGTCATGATATTGGAGGGAGATCCATCTCGATTCATTGTTTACTTCATATTTAGTTTTATTTTATGTTGTCTACGTTCTAGATGTCGAATTCATTATTTTTAACATGATTTTTGTCACGATTCAAAATTCAAGCTCATGATAGCATCTTCACTTAACTCACCGATAGGTAAGTTGACCTTTCGGCCTTATCGAATATCAAATCAATAAGCGGAAGTTATAATGACGGAAGTGAAGTCTCAACAATACCAAGCTTGAATAGGATAATTAAAGACGTGCAGATAACATATTATACTCAAGTTTTGGTGTCACAGGTTACAGGTATAAGAACTTTAAAGACTTAGGGTGTGTTTGGTATGCACAAAAATATTTTTTGAAAAATGTTTTCCAAATTTTTCATGTTTAGTTTGTTTAAATGTTTTTTCAAATTACTTATTTTTCTCAAATTTAGGGAAAATGACCTCTTCAAAAATTAAGAAACACATTTTTAGAAACTCTCCTCCAACCTCAAATTACAATTTTTTTTTCACCCCACCTTGTACCTTGATTGTACCCATTCAAAAAAAAATATTCATTAAAAATAAATTTATTTTATCCCTACTCCGACTCCTCTACCCTCAACCAGCCCCTCTCCAACATAAAAAACTTAATAACTTAAAATATTATTTTTGAAAAATACTTTAAATTGTAAAATTTGGGTTTTTGCTCTGCCCAACACCTGACTACCTCTACCCTTCCCCTCCACAAAATAAATGAAAAGTTTGTTCAAAATTTCATTTTCTTTAACTCACACATACCCCACCCGCCGCCCTGCTCCCCCAAAAAAAGTATTTAAAGGTCATTTATTAAAAAAAATAGTTTTAATTTCAAAATTTAATTGTTTTCTTCCCCACCCCTATCGCTGACCCCCCTAAAAAAAAAATTAAAAATTTTTTTTTGAAAAATATTTTCAAATTTTAAGAATTTTATTTTTTTACCCCCCACCCCAACCCCCTCCCTAAAATATTTTAAAGTTTGTTTTTGAAAAATACTTTCAAATTTTAAATTTTTTTATTCTTTTACCCCCTAACACGACCCTCCCCCCCCCCCCACACACACAAAAGTAATTTAATTTTTCTTTTAAAAATCTCAGTCGAAAGTTAGGTTTCAAATCGGGTGTGGTTGGATCCCGGTTCAGAAGTAAGGGTCAAAATTTTTATTTGAAAGTCGAATCTTGGGTATTGTATCGATTGTTGGTTGTTAGGGTCGGATCTTGGTTTGAAAGTTGGGTCTTGATTCGAGTGTTAAAGTCGAAACCTAGATTGATGTATCATGTTCAAGTTCGGGTGTCGGGATCAGGTCGTAGGTCAGATAGCTGGTTCTAATTCAAATGTCGGGTATCGGGTCAAAAGTCGGGATCAAGACCTATGTCATATTACATGGTTGGATTTCGGATCTATCGTTGGGGTTGTGTCCTAGTTGGCATGTCGGGGTGATAATGCTCAAACTACTCTCTAAAACATATCCAAAGAGTAAGCAATCGTCATCAATATAAAATACCCAAGTAAGAGTCGGAGTTGAATCCCAAAAGAATGATATAGTGCAAAGAAATCTATCAAGAAATTTAGAACGTAAATCAATTCATTTGTAGCATTAAGAACAATGGGTGAATGATTCCACCAAATTTACGAAATAAATTTTGGTATCAAGAGTCACACTTAAACTAAGATTTCATAAATTCAAATAATTAACAAGTAATCAAGGGGTGTGAGGATTGAAAATTGATATCACATGGGGATAATTTTGTTACTCTATAGTTCTGAACACTCATGGATAAGCTAGGTCATCTTTGATGACACTAATCTTCTTTGATCTCATAACATCAATTCATACAATCTCCTTTCGGTCTCATCTATGTGACATGTTACACCTAGGGTATACTTTGGGTAGTGATAGTGTTTCAATGATTCCTTTGAGTCCCAAACGTCGAGTATGATTGATTTGCATATGTGGTTTGTGTGCACGGGGTTTTGAACGAATCTCGAGGGTCATTTCAACTATGGTTGTGTATCTCGGTTCGGTTTTGGAATTTATCGGTTTTACTTATCGATTATCGGTTCGTAATCATACAAAATCGTTATGGAACCATTAAGACATCAATTTGTTAGTTAGTGATCATTATCGGTTCGGTTATCGGGTTAACCGTTAACAGTTCACACAATTTTCATTGAAAATTACTAATGGACCAATCACTAATTAATAGTACGCAGTAGGTAGTAGTCACAAGAAAACTTTCCCCTGTTAGTCCATTACTACATAAAACACTTAATAAAACTCCATATTAACCTAGACAAAGATGTCAATATTGCCCAAACAAGGAAACTCAAAAGGATTCCTCATAACAACCAAGCCAATTTCGATATGAACTATAAAGAGAAACAATTACCACACTACTAACAAAAACCATTAATGATCATGAGACCATTACTAATAAAAACTTTTTCATTGTAGATTCTAGTATTGCAATATTACAGGCATATCTCAGTGACTCACACACTGTAATGAAAAGATAAAAACAAAGACTTAAAGTAAGGGAAACAACCATTTGAACCTCAATTTTGACACTTAGAGAATGATATTCAATATAACTCGCCAGCGCGGGAGCAGTGACAATGAATCAATGAGTGATGTCACAACTTAGGAATATTATTGTGAAATTTGAGTGTCAACTATAAAGTCATTGTAAAGAGTCTGAAGACTGAAGTGTAAACCCTAAAGGTTAAAAGTTCCTAAGGCATTAAGTGATATGAATATAATTAGTTAAGCTTCTTATTGGGTTATCGGGGCACCCGGTTAGAAATAAGGTCAAATCGAGACCCGAACCGATAAGTCGATAAGAGGTTTATAGTAAATTGAGACCCGAACCATTAAACCATTGACCCAATGAACAAATTATCAATTCAGATTATCGGTTTCAGTTCGATTCTGAAAGGCCCTACTTTCGATGTTTTGAGAGTTGGCTGATTTTTCTGGTACTTGTGTGCTTCGCTTTCGCAATTGGGAGGATCGGAGAAGCGAGACTGTGGTCGCGAAAGTGAATGGACGAGAAGGTCCCCACTTTCGTAGGGTTTGCTTTTGCGAACCCAAGGTTGCTTTTGCGACCACAAAGAGGGGTTTATGTTAGAAAATTTTGGAGTTTAATCCTCATTTTCCATTTTTTGGGCTTGTTAAAACCCTTGGAGGCGATTTTGGAAGAATTTCATGTGCTAAATCATTTGGATAACCTTTTGTGATCGTAAACTCCATTTCTCTTTTATTATTTATGAATTTTAACATCAAAATTTGAGATTTTGATTGGCAAATGACAAGGTTTTTCAAGAACTAAAGTTTAAACTAAAATGAAGATTGTTATTTGATTTTGATTCCTTTTTCGAAATGATTTTCACCCCTGAATTCCTAAATCATTTGAGTATCATTTTCAAGTAAAGAATTTCCGACTAGAACTTCAGAAATTTTCATAAATTCAAACAAGTAAAAAGTAATCTAGGGGTGCGAGGATTGAAAATTGATATCACATAGGGGTAATGTTGTTGCTCTATAGTGCTAAAAAATCATGGATAGGCTGGGTCATCTTTGATGATACGAATCTTCGTTTGATCTCATAACATCAGTTATTACAATCTTCTTTCGTCCTCATCTATGTTCCATATTACACCTAGGGTATACTTTGGGTAGTGATAGTGTTTCAACGATTTCTTTGAGTGGAACTTCAAGTATGATTGATTTGCATATATGGTTTGTGTGCACGGGGTTCTGAACGAATCACGAGGGTCCTTTCGATGTTTGGATAGCTAGCCGGTTATTTTGGCATTAGTGTGATTTGCTTTCACCATCGAGAGGATCGCGGAAGCAAGACCATGGTCGCGAAAGCGAATGGCCTCAGTTAGGTGGGGTTCGCTTAAGCGATCCATGGGTCGCGATCACAATGTTTGCTAAAGTGAAGGTCTCCACTTTAGCAGGGTTTGCTTTTGCGTACCCAAGGTCGCTTTTTCGACAATAAAGAGGGGTTTATGTCTGAAAATTTTGGGGTTTAAGCCCCATTTTCCATTTTTGGGCTTGGCAAAGAGGCGATCTTCAAAATATTTCTTGTGCTAAATCATTTGGCTAACCTTTTGTGATCGTAAAACTTCATTTCTCTTGTATTATTTATGGATTTTAACATCAAAATTTGGAATTTTGATTGGCAAATGACAAGATTTTTCAGCAATTCAAGTTTAAACTAAAATGAAGATTGTGATTTGATTTTGATCCTTTTTCAAATTGGTTTTCACCCATGAGTTTCTAAATCCTTGAGTATCATTTTCAAGTAACGAATTTTGGATTAGAACTCCATTTTTGGGATTGAGTTTTGTTGATTGATCCATTTTTTTAAGTGTATGAGTTGGTTATTGTTGTTTTCGGAAATTTATTGTGAATAGTTGATTAATATAGATTGTGTGGCGTTGGACAATGGTTGGAAGGAGAAGACTCATGTCTTGGACTGACTAGTTGATTGATTTAAGGCGCGTGATATCCCAAACCTTGTAATCTAGTAGAATTCGTGTATTTGCTTCATTGTTTCTGTGTTGGGAATAATCAGAATGAGATGAGGGATTCATTGTTCCACTTGATAATGATTAATGAATAAAAAAAGATTAAATGAAAAACTATGCGTTGATCATAATGCTTGTGAATTGCCTTTTGATGGCTTCTATTTGATTGATTGATGAATTACTTGAATGCATGAAAGTGAACTTGAATTGCATGAATTTTGGTCTCTTGTGTGGTGCGATATTGCTTGTGTGCATTGATTGTGGAAAATTGTGATGAGACATGTGATGGCTATGATGTCGAGGTCATTTTCAGCAAAATTTATGATGCCGAAGTGATTTTCCTTCTTCTCCTACCTTCTAAAACTTGTTAAAAGACTATTGAGAGGTAGCTGCTTGTTATCCCAGCGGGTCCTCTTTTTCCTTTTCTTTATGCTTTGTTCTATTTGAGAAATAAAGGCCGAAACTTGCACTTATTTCATTTCTGCACTTTTGTAATAGAGGCTTGTACATGTGACAACCAAGTTTAGAGTGTTAATAGAATGAATAAGTTTCCCGCTTTTATCTTGTTCTTGATTTATTCTTTCCGCATTTCTTTTGTTTCATTGGGTTGATGCTGACTTGTCTTGGTGGGAATGGACAAGTGTATCACGTTCATTTTTTAGTGTGATAATCTTTCCATATTTCTTTCATTTCGTTGGGTTGAGGTTGACTTGTCTTGGTGGGAATAGAAAAGTGTCGTCACTTCCATTTTTGGGTTGCGACACCTTTAAACCAGCTTCTTCAACTCTTGTGTCCCTTCAGATTGTTGTATCCCTTCAGTTGCGTCTCTTCAGAAGCTACCTATAAAAACTAGGCAAATCATACATGTTGTTGTATCTTCTTCTCCGTGACGAATTTCATCCCTATTTTTTGTGGAACTTCGTTAATTACTTGGAACTCTACTTTGGATCTTCACCAAAAAATTATGGTCCACATAAAGTTGCTTAAACAATATAGAATGAAATATAAAATATGTACTAAATTGGGTGTTAAGAAGAGGAAGAATAAAAAACATAGAAAATTTATGGCTTAAAAATGTTAGAGAATCCCTCTATTTATAACAACGAAGGGTAGTATGAACAAGTGCTTGTTGTGCCTTATCAGAAAAGTCACAATCCTTCGGAAAAGTCACATATCTTTGAAAAAGTCACAATCCTTCGAAAAAGTCACAATTCTTTGAAAAAGTAACAACCCTTCAGAAAAGTCACAACTCTTTGGAAAAGTAACAACCCTTCAGAAAATCACAACTCTTTGGAATGTCACAACTCTTTGGAAAAGTCACAATCTTTCAATGTGAAATGGTGTCTTCTTTTAATATATTTTTTATATTATAATATAAATAAATAAAGAATATATACTAAATTGGGTATTATCAGAAGGAGAAGAGAGAATAGAAAACTTCAAAAATTCATAGTTTAAAAATATAAGGGAACTCCTCTATTTATAGCCAACAAAGGTATATGAACATGTGCTTATTGTGCTTTATCCAAAAAGTCACAACTTTTCAGAAAAGTCACAACTACTCCAAAAAGTCACAACTCTTTGGAAAAGTCATAACCATTTACAATAGTCGCAACTCTTCTGAAAAGTCACAGCCCTTTGAAAAGATCACAAGGAGAAGTCTTAACTTAAAAGTCACAACCTTTTGAAAAACTCACAACTCTTCGAAACAGTCTCAACCCTTCAATGTGAAAATGTGTATGCTTTTAATATATTTTATAATATATTATTTAAATATATGTAATATATATAAAAGGTGAAAGATAAACTAATTGGATATTTTATATTGGATGTATTATAATAATTTAACATTCAAGTAAGAGAGTTCATGCTTTTAAGGTAGTATAGATAGATGGATAGATAGATGTTATCATGTGTTGTTCACATATTGCTTCTTAACCTTTCACTTTCTTTATTTAGAAAAGTTTAAATATTTTAATTACTATTTTTCTATTCTTTGTTAATGGTTAATACATGACAAAGTTGGGGAATCTCGGTTATTAAGACTACTACTACTTGTAACCTTTCTTGATTCTTCTAATTACTTGTAACTGCATTTATTTCCTATATTTTTTTTTCCAACTTGTGCCCTCCAAAATAACAAACATGTGACTTGATTGTGTATGATTCAATAGTTTTATTTTCTTTTCTTTTTTTACAAAAAATAATGTATTTCAAAATATTTTCAGTTTTTAAAATATGGTTAAAAGAAGTTTTAAAAACTTACTGAGATCTTTTTTATGATTTACTAGCTCTAGAATAATCAAGGAATACACATTTGAGAATACGAGGTGCTGATATCTTTCACATGATAGATTTATTATGGCATATTTAGGGATTTATTAGGGGTCTGAATCGGTCGGCTTGATTCGATTTTATATATTATCGATTCTATTTATCGGTTTTCGATTTTTAAATACCCTAAACCAATAAGAATTTTTTTGAACAGTTTTCGATTTATCGATTTTTGTCCTTAACAGTCCGATTTTTCAATTTAACCAATGAGACAATGCTTATAAAACAATTATATGATTTTCTAATATATTTGACGTGAAAAGACAATAATGTAACTTTACAAATGCTCATAAAATAGAAACAATAATAACAAACATGAAAAAAACTATCTAGTGTAGCACAAAGAGAAATTAAGAGGAATATGGTTCTTACTTTAGGTTTTGACGTTTTGTATAATGTGAAGTTGTGAACTCAAAGTCATTGTTAAGTGCGAATTTAAGGCTAAAGGGCAAAGACAATATATAGTAAGGTATTGAGATTAATACTTAATATTTATATATAGGTAAAAGTAGTAAATTACTACAGTCTTAATGGGTTATCAGTTTATCCAGTAACCTAATATTAAAAACTAATATCGAATCGATAACATGATTTTTTTTTCCTAAAACCATGAAAAACCATTAATCTTATAACCCAATAGCACCAAATCAATAACACTTCTTTTGGTTTGATTTATAGGTTGGCTAAAGAATGAATAATAGGTCATCAAATTGAGTACAGTATACTTTGCACGCACATATACCAAAATACAGAGAACGTGATAACTGACTAATTTATGAAAAATATTCAATATTGTGAAACCAATTATATCAAACAACAAATATTATAATTGAAAATATGTAGAATATAAAATTCATTAAAGGGTAAGAATTGTACAATATTTCAAGTTCTTATTATATGTGACAATACCAAATTTCTAATATTAAGATATTAGAAAATGATCATTCATCATGTTAATGGGTCATGGATACCGTGCTAACAGTAGATAAGTTATCTAGTAAATATATAATATATTTCTAACACAATTTTAATAGAGTAGCACATAAACTAATTTGAATATTTAAAACTAAGGTAAAATACACTTTTTAACATTGTTAATAAGATATATATATATATATATATATATATGTATGTAGATATATGTATGTATATATATAGATATATGTAGGCTTAAGTCATTTGTGGCCCCCTAAAGTTGTCCTCATAATTCACTTAAACACATCAATTATGGCTTGTATCTATTGAACACCTAAATTATTTAAAGCATTTGTCTATTAAGGACAAAATGCTAATGTAGCAAAATAAGTGCATCTCACTGCATTGAAGCGCGTGAACATGTCCCAATCTTTTTTATATATATATTTTTTTATTAATAATAAACTTGTACCTTTTTTCCTTCTTATGACACATGGCATTGCATTAATTAAAATAACTAAAAATAAACTTTTATTCAAAATGATGTCTTATAATATCCAAAAAAAAAAAATCCACCCCAACCCCACCCATGTAGGCTATACCAGCAGATGTCTTCTTCTTCGCCCCATTTTAATCATTTTAAACTCTGTTTTGATTTTTCATTTTTATTTTTCGCTTTTTATATAAAAAAAACTGAATCTGCTAAGTGCTAATCGAATTTGCAAGAATGAAAAAAAATCAGACATCAGAGTTATAAAGGCAACTTCCGTCCATCTCTATTTCCGGTCACTTCGATCAATAAACATCACCAGCCATTAAAGTTATAAAATAATATCAGAAAATTTGATATAATTCATTTGAATCCTCACGATTTCTCTTCGTCATCGATTTCAAAATAATTTATCAAGTCAACTTATTTTTCACAATAATCACTCCATTAATCTATCATGCTTCATAATTTATTTTATTATTTGTATTTGACTTAATTTCCATAGCTCATAATTTATTATAAGAAGAAAAACAAAAGTTAATCTCTTCGGGGGAATAAAAAATAGTGGGTGACAACGGATGAAGAAGAAGCAGAAAGGGCAAATAATTAGATGGGTGGGGAGAGATTTGCTTTTTTCTTTCTTTTTTGTTGTTGTTGCCGCAGGAGGTGCCGACGTTAGGGGAAGAAGAAGAAAGGTGGGTGGGTTCCTGTGGGGGATGGGGGGAGGAATTTTTTTTTCTTTCTCTTTGTTAATCAATTTTTTGAATTACTAAATGTTGGAATTAAAAATAAATGAAAATTTATTAGATTGGGCCCATGTGCCACATGCTGAAGTCTTATTGGTTACTTTTTCAAGACAATGTGCGTGAATTACACACACCACATTTTAAAAGCTTTATTATCGTTTTGTGTTCAATAAGTACATATTCCTTAATATTAGAGTGTCTAATAGGTACTAGTCATAGTTGAGGTGTCTAAATGAATTATGCGGACAACTTTAGGAGCCCACAGATGACTTAAGCCATATATGTATGTATGTAGTTATATATATATATATATATATATTAAATGTGAATTTCAAACATTTCAATATTGAATCCATCATAATGTAAAATATTGAATTCAAATTGTATTACAAATATACAATTTATATTTAGTACAGTTGAAGTACACTTAAATATAACTTTTTCAGAGTTTAAGCTTGTCATCTTTGGTGAATCACCATCACCATACCATTAGCGGATTACCAATAGCTCAAAGTCAGCACACAGTTCTCCCTCTGTCACGACTCAAATTAACATGTCATTATGACACCTATATTCCGAACCGATAGGTAACCCAACCCACTAGTTTTATCAATTTAACTACATAAATAAGGTGAAAAGATAAAACATAAGCAAAATATTTCAAAACATAAGTCTTTCATAAGTATAAAATGCGAAAAACGTAAGTACCATCCAAAGTTTTGGTGTCATAAACAAACACAAGAGCTTCTAAAATACGGTGCAGTCTGAAACTAAAATGACAAGTCTAAATGCAAGAAAAATCCTGTTTGAATATTAAAATAACAGAATAAATAACGACATAGAGGGAGGTGTGTGCCAAGGAACAGACAAGTAGCTTATCATAACTCCAAGAAAATCCAAGCTCGGACTGAAAAAGCTCAACGAGATGCGCTCGTATTTGAAATTAGATCGGCACCACAAAAAGCGCAACAAATGTAGTATAAGTATGAAGCCACGTGTACCTAGTATGTCTCATAAACCGATAATGAAAAAGTAGTGACATGAGTATATAAGAAAATCATCTTTAATTTTACAAGTCTACATTACTTATAAGTCAAGTTTCATCAAATAGGGATAATCAAATGTCACGTAGTGTCCAACCACCAACGAAGCACATAATCAAACAAACACAAATGATGTTATGAGATGTAATACAATGAAACACCATGAAATGATATTTCTCACATGTTAAGTATTCTCTCAATCGTATATACACGATACTTCTCGGAAATACATCAAGAGTTCGTGACCAACGAGGACTCGTGAGGTCCATATACTGACATGGACGGTCTCCACATGTGTGCGTGGATGATCTCAACACACTATCATAAAATCAAATAATTCTCAAGACAGATGATCTCCATGTGCCCAACTTACAATCATAAATTGATTTCAACATGGATGATCTTCACTTATCAGACCTCAACTCATACTCAATCTCATGTTAATGCATGTGCACAATATAATGTCAACAAAATAGGGGATGATGATAGATCTCAATCAATCAAATGTCAGAATGACATATATTCACATCAAACGAGATATGCAACCCTACCAAATTCAATATTATGGAATCAATGTAGCAGTTGAAATTTCCATATGAGGTCATCTCCACAAAAAGTGGGTCTCACCCCTAAACTCCATTTTAAGACAAAATCCACAAGGAAACTCGGAATCAGCCTAGAAACCTTGGGATCCAAACGAAGGGTTGTTAAAGACCAAACTCAACATTCTGGAGCTAATCACGCAGACAAAATTCTCATCCAAGCTCATTTACTTAGAATGTTGACTAAAATATAACTTAAGCCTTAACTAAAAGTTAAAATACCTAATTGTACAAACTTACATTGAAAGCCTTGGAGTCGTGTTATAATACCTCAGAATTTGGTAAAAAGAAAAGAGGGACAAAAGATGGCCAGTGATTCAAGTCCACAGGACAAGTCTACGGTTCGTAGGAAGCTCTATGGGTCGTAGACCAGTCTCTTAGGAAGTGGGAAAGATAATTTGGAAATCAAGTTCCAGTAACTCATTCGATGATTGACCAGGACGGCCCGTTGAATTTTTCTACAGACTATAGTAAGGTCCCGTAGAAGGGTCCAACACCTAGTGAAATTTTGAGTTGAAAGTTGAGGTCTATGGAAGGAGTCTATAAACCATAGAAAGTGTTACGGTCCGTAGAAATGAGTCGTAGGAATTGCCTTTAGGCCCAGTCACCTAGCCTACGGTTGATCAGTATGGTCTGTAGGAATTTCTACAGTCTGCAGGTCGCAACCATAGGTTTGTCCGATAGTTATTTTTAAAGGGGAATTTGGGTCTTCTCCTATGTGGTTATGTAAGATCCTATACTATTTTTTCTCTGTTCTTGTATAATATATGTGGCGTAGTATGGCGTGGTTGTATGAGGTGTATATGACTTGGTATAGTACAAGTGAGATGAAGATTGAAAACAGGTGGAAATATCAAGGAACTAAACTAATGTGTTAGGTCAAAGGGACCCCCCAAACAAAGTTTGAGATTAAAGAAATGGTTCGAGTAGTGAAACTAAGGTCGGCAAAAGTTATCGAAGTTTCTCTAATAAAATTTTCTTAAATTTGGGTCGAATGTCTTGGATGTTTTCTCCTAATATAGAAAGAGTTACAAAGCCCACGACCTATCAAATCAAATGCCTACAAGTCTAGTTTGCAACACACAAAACCCCGTATCCAACCGACATCAGAGGAAGAAATTATGAGGGTTTTACTACGGACTACCTTGGCAAAATCCGAGTCGCAAACCAGGTGGGGTAAAAAATATGGTATGTCGGCTTACTCAACGTTTTAACCCATAAAAGCATTTATTTTCACTTCCTAACTAGAAAAAAAGCTAAACTGAGGGTTCTAATGGAGTTATTGCATGATGAAAGTGTAACGACCCGAGAGCACCCCCTAGTCGTTACCGGCGTATTCGACCTCTCGGAGGTCTTATACAAGCCCTTAGCATTTGAAATAGCATTTATCATAGAAAAATAGCGAAAAATTTAAAACTTTTCCATAATATAACACAAGACATAAAAGTCACCTCATTTAAATGTTTAATACAAAATTGGAGTACTACGTCTCAAGGTAGCCATCTTAAAACATGACTACAACACAAGAGGGACCCAACCCTTACAATACAAAAGAAACTACTATCTAGTACATAGAACTTAAGGAAACTCTTTAACATAAAGGTCCTTGAATCTTTAAGGACACACCCGAACTTGGGAATAGTAAGCCAAGCTCATCACTTCTAGAAAAGACCCTTTAGTCACCATCACCTACACTTGGTGTAAAAAGATGAAGAAGAATGGTGTTAGTACAAGAATACACTAAGTATGATAACCATGCAAAACATGCTTTTAAAAGGACATTTAGTTGGAAACTATGCATCATGCCTTTTTAGAGAAACTTCAAGAACATTTAGTACATAGGCACAATATAAACCACATACATCATCATACACACGGAAACCATTCATAATAGCAC
>JAJOOE010001253.1:0-31460 GCA_036250405.1 Solanum raphanifolium | reverse complement strand
AAGTAGTCTTAAATAGGTTTAAAATAAATCAAAGAATGAGGGTAAATAGCATTTTTATTAAGCTAATAATATAATATTCAAAAATTAATTTAAGTCATATATATAGTCAATAAAGCGATCGTTCTAGAACCACGGAACTCGAGGGGTGCCTAACACCTTCCCCTTGGTTAACAGAATTCCTTACTCAAATTTCTAGTTCGTAGACCAATAAAAATAAAGAGTTAAAATTCCTTTTGATTAGGGGTTTAAATAATAAGGTGACTTGGAACACCAAAACTCAATTCCAAGTGGCGACTCTGAATAATAAAATAATCCTTTTTCAAAATGTCACTTTAATTGGAAAAACTTTTTTCTTTCAAAACATACATTTAATTTTTGAGGGAAAATAAGTGGCGTGACAATCATTATTATTAGTATCATTATTATTATTATTATTATTATTATTATTATTATCATTATTATTATCATTATTATTAGTATTATTATTATTAATATTATTATTATTATTATTATTATTATTATTATTATTATTATTATTAGTATTATTATTATTATTATTATTATTATTATTATTATTATTATTATTATACCAACGAAACTAGGATCTTAAAAGAGAGGCAGTAGTTCGCGCGGTCCTCTTCAATCTAGCTTATTAACATCAGAATTCAAGGAATAAGAATAAATTTGAATCGAAATATATATAATTTTTTATATAGTTTAATGACAGTATGGAAGGATCTGATCGTTTTACCCATGAAAAGGGTCTGTCGAGATTCAAATACGTATTGTTAGTGATCCCATATATCTAGCAGTTCTAACCGGGTATAAGACACCCTTTTAACTCCATATCGGGCTGAGACCACGGTTGGCTAGATAAAGTAACTAAGAGAAAGCCACTAACTTGTTGTATTGAATCTGACTAGACAACCATCTCGAAACCAAGTCAAGAAACTATATATAAATTTATTCATATTTAGATAAAGTCTAGATCTTTCATGGTAGATATAAAATTGAAGTTAATTATCCGACATAGATATAATTCTTTAGCCGGACATAGTCATGGCTCAGATCGGAGAAATAGAGAAAGTAAGTAAAAGGAAGAATAAAAGAAAGTACCTTTTGGCCAACACCAGGACCTATATGAGAACTATGCTTTATTAACAAACTTCAGTAAGTCTCCGGCAAACTCACAACTTACAATACAATACAAGAGAGGAAGAGAGAGAACAAAAGATAGAGTGGTTTTCTAAAAACCTGCCTTTTCTCCAACTACAAAAGAACTTATTTATAGAAGAAAAAGGAATCTAGCTACAGTGATCTACAGTGATTGTGGGTCCCTTATCACAGGGTCCCATATGCACAGTAACAGTTTTTCTACTGTTGTTCAATAGTGTATCTAATATTGATAGTGACTCTTACTTGTTGAAGATCAACTTCACACGTGATCTTTTCCCTTAAGTTTGCCGATGAGATCTTCTGCTTTTTCTAGCACATCCTCTGTGGTAGGTTCACATAACGAGACTAGGGTATAAACTGCGTCTTCTCTATTCTTTACTAAGGCAAAATCTAAGTTATCAACACCATCATTAACAACCTCAGCATTAAGTACAACGGCTTTCGCCTCAAGGCTCATATAATTATTCCACCAGCCTCTAAGTTGACAAGTAAAACCTACAATTATCATCTTGCAAATAGTTCTATCGGTGTTATTAACAATGTTACAAATAGTAGCATACGTAAGTATTCTATGAACAAGTATAGTTAATTGCCTATCAGTTAAACTGTCGACATTCCATTCATATATCTCACTTCCACTATAAGAAGTATTAGTTTGGTTCCAATCATGTCTCAAAACATCTTGAGGGGTCGGTCTGGGATAATAATAAGTTTGCATATTAGGTTGAAGAGCATATTTAGTATTACCATTATTCTTCTTAGGATAACCACGAAGTTTATTAATTTCTAAATCATCTTGATTTTTAAAATCAAAAGTGGTTTCCATCTCATCTACAAACTCTTCAGATAAATTAATAGGTTGAGCACCAAATTCTGAAAACTTTTTATCAAGAAGTTTTTCAAGATCATATAGGGGTTTAAAAACAAAATCTTGAATTTCAGGAGGTCCCTGAATATGCGTAGGAAGAACATCTGGCTGTTTTGATGTAGAAGCTTGTTCAGAAGATTTTAAATCACTTTTAATCTGAACAATTAAAGTCGTCAAATCATCTAACTTTTTATCAAGAGAATTAATATGTTCGCCTAAAACTTTCACATAAAGTCCTAAATAGTTGTTTTGAGAAATGAGATTATAAATCTCGTTAATGCTTACCGTAGCCACATTATTTTCAATAAACTTCTGAAAAGCAGTGAAAGTAATACCTGTATTATTATGTAGAATAAACGGTGCCTGAGGAGGATAAATAGCTTTGATAATATTACCTGATTCATCTTTAGAAGATTGTTCAAGAACGTTGATGAATAAATGTAGATAACAGGTTATAAACCAAGGTACAAAGAACATAATATGATTATGCAAAGCACAACTCTCATAAAATTCTTGAGAAATATTATGCAAATCTTCTGTACTGTATGTGTCAAAAAACCAAGTTTTAAACTGGCTCCATTTATCACTTGCAAATTCATTTTGAATATATTTTCTTGCCAGTGAACCTGGACTAAAATCAATCTGGTGTGCATCCGTCATCAAGTATCATTAAGGTTGAAATCCATTTAGGATGCAGAAGGAATATCCTTATCAGAAATATCAGATGATTTATCATTTGATCTAACAATATTTAATCGAGGATCAATTTTAATTTTATTTTTATCTGCAGATATAACAGAAGATAATGTATGCAGAGAGGCATCACGATTTCGAGCAGGACCATATAACGGCTCAATCGGAGAAATATGTTGTATAGCAAGCAATCTTCTTTCAGAAAATGAATGTCTATTATAAGGAACACTTTTTTCATCAAACTGAATACAAATCTTACCATCAGAATTTTGCATAATATGGGAATATTCTGAATTAGTGACAACATCAGTCATTTGTTCAGGAGGTATAACAAAATCTAAAGTCCAAGTAGTAGGAAAATTAATTTCTTCCCATTTTATAGGTCTTCTAGTAGTGACCTTAGACTTAGCGAAATTAGTTTCTACCAAAATTGTTTGATCAGATGTATCATATAATTTACATCTAGGATTCAAAGTAGCAAGCAATTTGAAATAGATTTTATAAGATAAACAAATTAATTCAGATGCAGGTGCATAATTATAACCATGCGTTTTAACATTCAGAGTTAAAGTATCTAATATATTAGAATCAGTCAAAGATAACTGCAAATTCGGCTGAGTATTAAAATAAACTGGACCATAGGCCACCGTAGACTCGATCGAACCCATCAAAAATTGTCAAAAATTTAAATTTCTTGCATCTCGTAAAGCAGCCAAGAAAGTATATGGTAACCCTTTAAGAGTTAAAGACTTAAAAGCAATTTGAACCATGCCAATATGCATAAACTTATATTGAGATTTATATAAATCAATATCGCTCTTATTTAATAAACGAATAGTCTGTTCTGATGAGTTTAATGCCAAAGATTGCTCAGTAACTTTAATCAATTGTTTATGAGAGATTTTATCAAACCAACCATAATCATAAATGGTTTTAATATCAATTTTTGGAATAGTCCATTTGTTTAACAAATCAAGGTTTTGAGGTATATCTACCTCTTCCAATCGAGTACTTTTAGTACTAGTATCTCCTAAATCCATGATTAAGAGACTATATCTATGCCGAAATACTTCACATCAATCTTATATTTTTCATGAAAGTTCCTAGGCTCTTATACCAACGAAACAAGATCTTAGAAGACGGGCGGTAGTGCGCGCGGTCATCTTCAATCTAGCTTGTTAACATCCAAATTCTGGTAAGACGAAACAGGATCTCAGAAGACGGGCGGTAGTCCGCGCGGTCATCTTCGATCTAGCTTGTTAACATCCAAATTCTGGTAAGAAATCCGAATCGAAATACATACAAATTTTTATATAGTTTAATGACTGTATGGAAGGATCTAATCCTTTTACCTAAGCAAGGGTCTGTCGAGATTCAAATACTTATTGTTAGTGAGCCCATGTGTCTAGCAGATCTAATCGGGTATAAAGCGCCCATTTTTCTCCTTAGCAGGTTGAGACCACGGTTGGCTAGACGGAGTCACTAAGACAAAGCCACTAACTTGTTGTATTGAATCTGACTGTACCACCATCTCGGAACCAAGTCAAGAAACCATGTATAAATTTATGCATATTTAGATAAAGTCTAGATCTTTCATGATAAATATAAATTCGAAGCTAGCTTTTCGGCATAGATATAATTCTTTAGCCGGACATAGTCACAGCTTAGATCGAAAGAGAGGTAATAGGAATAACTTAAAAAGAATAAGAAAATACCTTGTCGTTACCAAACAACATTCTTTATTAATAACTCCGGCCAAAGTCCGGCAAGCTTACAAACTTTAACAAAAGAAAGAAACTAATAGAGAGGAAATTAAAAGAGAGAGAGTGGTTCTGAACCTACTTGTCCTTAACTAAAAACACCATTATTTATAGATAAGAAATAAAACAACAAGCATCTTTGTACAGTACTATTGGGGCCCATCGGCCCCTATGAACAGTATATCTACTGTTGAAAACAGTGTATCTTCTATCTTTAGTGCCTTCACATCTGGCCTTTCTTTGTCATCCCGAATAGGAAGTCTTCTGTCTCTTTCAGTTCAGATGGTTGAGCTTCTTTAAGATCATCTCGAGTATCATCACTCGTTTCACTCCTCATAGAAGTGTCAGATTTTTCATAGTAAGTGATATTAAGAAGTAAATTTCTCCTAACTCCTTCTAAGTAATCATTAATTATAGTAATCATTAATTAATTCTTCTTTATTTCCATCAAGATTGGAAATTCTTCTGGCCATATGCCTAACAGAGCTATCAACAATTAGTTCCTTTGGAGGAGTTGTTCCATATTCATGAATTGTCTGGGAAATAAAATCCAGAAGTTCTTGTCCATATAAGGCTTTTGTCTTGGGATCCTTCTTCATTAGTTTGTCCCAAAAGTTATTATAATAACATCGATATAGGCAAGGAATTTGTTCCTCGGTAAAGAAATAAATTTGATCAATTTGTTCGAAATAGCAGATATGATATTCGTGATATAGATTATTAAGGTTTGGGGAAACCTTAACCCATTCTTTATATAACTTTAAGAAGGGATCAGGTAGAATTTTTGCTATCGGACCGTGATATGACCACCATTTCAAAAACCAATTAGGGAGTGGTTGAGCAAAGATCTTTGCACATACTTTAATGAACCAAGTGTGCTTGTGCCTCTCATTATTATAATAGAGGACCTTATTAAAGGCATTAATGTAATCCCAATATGTAAAGCTAGTGGGAATCTTGTTAAGGCTTATCTGCCTTTCTTTCATTGAAGATATACCCTAATCTTCTATAGTCATAACCTGTTTAATAATTATTTTGGAGAAGTTATAAACATTCTCGCTAGTATTATACCCTGAGAAGTGCTGGAATTCAGCGCTACCGGTGCTTATCAAAATAGTCTCGTAATATGAACGGGTTTTATATGACTCACCCGGGAAATATAATCCATTAATCAAATATTGCTGAAATATCTTCCATGGTTCATCTTTTCTCTGAATCTCAGAGTTTTCTAAAAGAAATATTATTTCTTTCTTTGCTACCTTCTCATACGATTTGATATCATCAATATCACCTTTAGCAATAGAAGCAAAGGTATCACCTTTCTCTTTTTGGGACAAATATGCCCGTAATTCTGCATATAAAGGGTTGTCTTCTAGAATATCTTCCAGATGTATTGACGACGAAGAAGAAGCTTCTTTTTGAGAAGTCTTCAGCTTTACTAAGCTCATTCCTCCTCTTTGTATAATTGGGGAGTTAGAAGAGGATCCATATGATGATCCGGCTGCCGATGATCCAGGGGATGATCTTCCCTTTCCACGGGAGTTATTTCCCTTTCCTCGACCCTTGGTTACCCAAGAAGGGTCCATCCTGCAAATAAAACATTTTGTTTTAGTCATCAAGGAGGTTATAACATTCATAATAATCATAACTCTCATAGAGTGCTTCCTCTATCATGTAATTGGTGATGATATCCATCATCATTCCGTCTATAATTTGCCATAAAATACGTTCCTGTATATCTCTATTAAGAGGAACTGCCTTTAAAATTGTAATTAAATCTTTATCAGGAAAGAAGGCTAAGAAACCCATTATTTATGAAGAAAGATATTCTCTGGATAAGAAGTCTGGAAGAGAATTATCACTTCCCTTTTTATAATGGATTTCAAAATCAAAGGGGGCTAAATGTGCTTGCCACCTGGCGAATATCAACTTTGAAGCATCATGTTTGAAATCTTTGTCAAACATATATTTTACAGATTCAACATCTATTTTTATCAAAAAAAATTGATTATACAAATCATCTTGAAATTTTAATATACATTTAACGATAGATAACATTTCATGTGCTACCGTTGCATATTTTTTCTGAGCATCGTTCCATTTTCCAGAATGAAATTGAATCATATATTCAATTTTATCATGAGGATTGATCTGTTTTAATATTCCTCCATAACTAATGTTACACGTATCTGTCTCTACAATATTCTGCCAAGCTGGATTAGCAAGAGTTAGACAAGGCAAAAATTTAACCCTAAGTTTAATATTTTTTACCAAATTGGTGAGACTATCAGTCCAAGGTGTTTTATGATCCTTTTTTAGCCTTTCATATAATGGGGCTACATCACGAGATAAAATCTTGTAAAAAGGGGAAATATAATTTAAACTTCCAAAGAATCTCTGTAGTTGCATCCTATCTGTAATAACATCAGGAAATTTTGAAGCAAAATCAATCGAACGTTGAATAGGGGTAACCTTTCCCTGACAAATAAGATGTCTTAAAAATCTGAGCAATCTTTGGCGTTGAATTCATCTGAACAAATTATTCGTTTGTTAAATAAGCGCGATATTGAATTATATAAATCTTAATATAAATTCTTGCATATTGGCATGGTACATATCACTTTTAAGCCGTTAACTCTTAAAGGGTTACCAGAAACATTTTTAGCTGCTCTTCGTGATGATCAAAATTTAAATTTTCGACAATCTTTGATGGGTTCGATTGAATCTACGGTAGCTTATGGCCCAGTATATTTCAATACTCAACCTACCTTGCAGTTATCTTTGACTGATTCTAATATTCTTGATGCTTTGACTTTAAATGTTAAAACACATGGTTATAATTATGCGTCTGGATCTGAATTGATTTGTTTATCTTATAGAATCTATTTTAAACTGCTTGCTACGTTAAATACAAGATGTAAGTTATATGATACATCTTATCAGACAATAATAGTTGAAACTAATTTTGCTAAATCCAAGGTCACTACTAGAAGACCTATAAAATGGGAAGAGATTATTTTTCCTACCACTTGGACTTTAGAGTCTGTTATACCTCCTGAACAGCTGACTGATGCTGTCACTAATTCTGAATATTCTCATATCACTCAAAATGCTGATAGTAATATTTGTATTCAGTTTGATGAAAAAAATGTTCCTTATAATAGACATTCATTTTCTTCTGATAGAAGATTACTTGCCATCCAACACATCTTGTCGATTGACCCTGGTTATGGTCTAGCTCGAAATCATGCTTCTTCTTTGCATACATTATCTTCTGTCATATCTGCTGATAAAAATAAAATTAAAATTGATCCTCGATTAAATATTGTTCAAGCAAATGATAAATCATCTGATATTTCTAATAAAGATATTCCTTCTGCATCCGAAATGGATTTTAATATTAATGATACTTAATGATGAATGGACATCAAATTGATTTTAGTCCAGGTTCACTGGCAAGAAAATATATTCAAAATGAATTTGCAAGTGATAAATGGAGCCAGTTTAAAACTTGGTTTTTTGACACATAAAGTGCGGAGGATTTGCATAATATTTCTCAAGAATTTTATGAGACTTGTGCTTTACAAAATCATATTATGTTTTTCGTACCCTGGTTTATAACCACTTATTTGCCTTTATTAATCAATGTTCTTGAACGATCTTAAAAAGATGAATCAGGTAATATTATCAAAGCTATTTATCCTCCTCAGGCACCGTTTATACTACCAAATAATATAGGTATTACTTTCACTGCTTTTGAGAAGTTTATTGAAAATGATATGGCTACGCTAAGCATTAACGAGATTAATAATCCCATTTCTCAAAACAACTATTTAGGACTTTATGTGAAAGTTTTAGGTGAACATATTAGTTATCTTCATAAAAAGTTAGATGATTTGACGACTTTAATTGTTCAGATTAGAAGTGATTTAAAATCTTCTAAACAGGCTTTACGTCAAACCAGCCAGATGTTCTTCCTACGCATATTCAGATACCTCCTGAAATTAAGGATTTTATTTTTAAACCACTATATGATCTTGAAAAACTTCTTGATAAAAAATTTTCGGAATTTGGTGCTCAACCTATTAATTTATCTACAGATTTTGCAGATGAGATGGAAACCACTTTTGATTTTAAAAATCAAGTTGATTTGGAAATTTATAAACTTCGTGGTTATCCCAAGAAGAATAATGGTAATACTAAATATGCTCATGAACTTAATATGCAAACTTATTATTACCCCAGACCGACCTCTCAAGATGTTTTGATAGAGGAACGTGATTGGAACCAAACTAATACTTCTTATTGTGGAAGTGAGATATATGAATGGAATCTCGACGGTTTAAATGATAGGCAATTAACTATACTTGTTCATAGAATGCTTATGTATGCTACTATTTGTAAGAGTGTTAATAACACTAATAGAACTATTTGTAAGATGATAATTGCAGGTTTTACTGGTCAACTTAGAGGTTGGTGGGATAATTATATGAGCCTTGAGGCGAAAGACGTTGTACTTAATGCTAAGGTTGTTAATGATGGTGTTGATAACTTAGGTTTTTCCTTAGTAAAAATAGAGAAGACACAGTTTATACCCTAGTCTTGACTATTCTCGAACATTTTAATGGTAGATTTACCAATCAATATGAAACTGTTCGTTCTTTGTTAAATGGTCTTCGATGTAGATATTTAGGAGAATTCTGATGGTATAAAGATACTTATCTAAGTCGGGTGATGGAACTGCTGGAAAACGGTCTTGAGCATTGGAAAGCCAAGTTTATAGATGGCTTACCTCTATTATTTGCAGAAAGAGTTAAGAAAACTCTACGAAATTCGCAAGATGCTATTCTTTATGGCGCTTATACTTATGTTAAGCTTATAGGAGCCTGCACTCAAGTAGGTGTTAATTTGTGCAATGAATTAAAGCTCTCTAGGCAGCTTAAGATTGATAAGCTTAGAGAAAGATCTCATCTAGGAGACTTTTGTACCCAGTTTTGGATTACCTGATACTACCGCAAAAGGTACCAAACATAGATATTCTAATAAATCTGATCCAGAGAGATCTCATCGAAAAAGAAGATCTAGATGAAGGCCTAGGGAAGAACGAGAAGAATGAAAAGCTCATCGTAAATATAATAGATTTATGAAGAATAGGTCTAGGCGAGATGTCACAAAGATTAAGTGCTACAAGTGTGGAAAATTTGGACATATAGCACCAAATTGTAGGCTTGAAAAGCTTACAACTCTAGAGTTAGAGAAAGATATGCACGATAAGATCAATAGTTTCTTGTACACTTCTGGTTCTGAGTCCGATTATGATGATGACGATTATTCTGAATTAGGTTATGAAACACCTGAAACATCTGGTAAAGAAGAATTAATTAATGATTACTATAATTAATGATTACTTAGAATGAGTTAGGAGAAATTTACTTTTTAATATCACTCAATATGAAAAATCTGACACTTCTATGAAGAGTGAAACGAGTAATGATACTCGAGATGATCTTAAAGAAGCTCAACCATCTGAACCGAAAGAACCAGATTCAGGAGCTACGCTAAAGGAGACAGAAGACTTCCTATTCGGGATGATAAAGAAAGGCCAGATGTGAAGGCACTAAAGACAGAAGATACACTGTTTTCAATATTAGATATACTGTTCATAGGGGCCGATGGGACCCAATAGTACTGTACAAAGATGCTTGTTGTTCTATTTCTTATCTATAAATTAGGGTGTTTTTAGTGAAGGACAAGTAGTTCAGAACCACTCTCTCTCTTTTAATTCCCTCTCTATTAGTTTCTTTCTTTTGTTAAAGTTTGTGTAAGCTTGCCGGACTTTGGCCGGAGTTGTTAATAAAGAGTGATGTTTGGTAACGACAAGGTATTTTCTTATTCTTTTTAACTTATTCCTATTACCTCTTTTTCGATCTAAGTTGTGACTATGTCCGGCTAAAGAATTATATCTATGTCGAAAAGCTAGCTTCGAATTTATATTTATCATGAAAGATCTAGACTTTATCTAAATATGCATAAATTTATCTATGGTTTCTTGACTTGGTTCCGAGATGGTGGTACAGTCAGATTCAATACAACAAGTTAGTGGCTATGTCTTAGTGACTCCGTCTTGCCAGTCGTGGTCTCAGCCCGCTAAGGAGAAAAAAGGGCATTTTATAACCGGTTAGATCTGCTAGACACATGGGCTCACTAACAATACGTATTTGAATCTGGACAGACCCTTGCTTGGGTAAAAGGATTATATCCTTCCATACAATCATTAAACTATATAAAAATTGTATGTATTTCGATTCGGATTTCTTACTAGAATTCGGATGTTAATAAGCTAGATTGAAGATGAACGCACGGATTACCGCCCGTCTTCTGAGATACTGTTTTGTCTTACCAGAATTCGGATGTTAACAAGCTAGATTAAAGATGACCGCGCACACTACCGCCCGTCTTCTGAGATCCTGTTTCGTTGGTATCAGAGCCTAGGAACTGCCATGATAAATATAAGATTGATGTGAAGTATTTCGGCATAGATATATTCTCTTAATCATGGATTTAGGAGATACTAGTACTAAAAGTACTCGATTGGAAGAGGTAGATATACCTCAAAACCTTGATTTGTTAAACAAATGGACTATTCCAAAAATTGATATTAAAACCATTTATGATGATGCTTGGTTTGATAAAATCTCTCATAAACAATTGATTAAAACTTCTGAGCAATCATTGGCATTAAACTCATCCGAACAGACTATTCGTTTATTAAATAATTGCGATATTAATTTATTTGAATCTTAATATGAGTTTTTGCATATTAGCATGGTTCAAATTGCTTTTAAGCCTTTTACTCTTAAAGGGTTACCATAGACTTTCTTGGCTGCTTTACGAGATGCAAGAAATTTAATTTTTTGACAATCTTTGATGGGTTCGATCGAATCTACGGTGGCCTATGGTCCAGTTTATTTTAATACTCAGCCGAATTTGCAGTTATCTTTGATTGATCCTAATATATTAGATGCTTTAACTCTGAATGTTAAAATGCACGGTTATAATTATGCACCTGGATCTGAATTAATTTGTTTATCTTATAGAATCTATTTCAAATTGCTTGCTATTGAATCCTAAATGTAAATTATATGATACATCTGATCAAACTATTTTGGTAGAAACTAATTTCCCTAAGTCTAAGGTCACTCCTAGAAGACCTATAAAATGGGAAGAAATTAATTTTCCTACTACTTGGACTTTAGATTCTGTTATACCTCCTGAACAAATGATTGATGCTATCACTAATTCAGAATATTCCCATATTACGCAAAATTCTGATAGTAAGATTTGTATTCAGTTTGATGAAAAAGTGTTCCTTATAATACACATTCATTTTCTGATAGAAGATTGCTTCCTATACAACATATTTTTTCGATTGAGCCGTTATATGGTCCTGTTCGAAATCGTGTTGCCTCTCTGCATACATTATCTTCTGTTATATCTGCAGATAAAAATAAAATGAAAATTGATCCTCGATTAAATATTGTTAGATCAAATGATAAATCATATGATATTTCTGATAAGGATATTCCTTCTGCATCCGAAATGGATTTCAACCTAAATGATACTTGATGATGGATGCACACCAGATTGATTTTAGTCGAGGTTCACTGGCAAGAAAATATATTCAAAATGAATTGGCAAGTGATAAATGGAGCTAGTTTAAAACTTGGTTTTTTGACACATACAGTACAGAAGATTTGCATAATATTTCTCAAGAATTTTATGAGACTTGTGCTTTGCATAATCATATTATGTTCTTTGTAACTTGGTTTATAACCAGTTATCTACCTTTATTTATCAATGTTCTTGAACGATCTTATAAAGATGAATCAGGTAATATTATCAAAGCTATTTATCCTCCTCAGGCACCATTTATTCTACCTAATAATACAGGTATTACTTTCACTACTTTTCAAAAGTTTATTGAAAATAATGTGGCTACGGTAAGCATTAACAAGATTAATAATCTCATTTCTCAAAACAACTATTTAGGACTTTATGTGAAAGTTTTAGGCGAACATATTAGTTCTCTTGATAAAAAGTTAGATGATTTGACGACTTTAATTGTTCAGATTAAAAGTGATTTAAAATCTTCTGAACAGGCTTTTATGTCCAAACAGCTAGATGTTCTTCCTACGCATATTCAGAGACCTCCTGAAATTTAGGATTTTGTTTTCAAATCCCTATATGATCTTGAAAAACTTCTTGATAAAAAGTTTTCGGAATTTGGTGCTCAACCTATTAATTTATCTGAAGATTTTGTAGATGAGATGGAAACCACTTTTGATTCTAAAAATCAAGTTGATTTAGAAATTAATAAACTTTGTGGTTATCCCAAGAGGAATAGTGGTAATACTAAATATGCTCTTCAACCTAATATACAAACTTATTATTATCCCAGAGCAACCCCTCAAGATGTTTTGATAGAGGAACGTGATTGGAACCAAACTAATACTTCTTATAGTGGAAGTGAGATATATGAATGGAATCTCGACGGTTTAACTGATTGGTAATTAACTATACTTGTTCATAGAAAGCTTATGTATGCTATTATTTGTAAGAGTGTTAATAACACCGTTAGAACTATTTGCAAGATGATAATTGTAGGTTTTACTAGTCAACTTAGAGGCTAGTGGGATAATTATATGAGCCTTAAGGCGAAAGCCGCTATACTTAATGCTAAGGTTGTTAATGATGGTGTTGATAACTTAGGTTTTACCTTAGTAAAAAATAGAGAGGACACAATTTATACCCTAGTCTTGACTATTCTCGAACATTTTAATGGTAAATTCGCCAATCAATATGAAACTGTTCGTTCTTATTTAAATGGTCTTATTTAGGAGAATTCTGATGGTATAAAGATACTTATCTAAGTCAGGTGATGGAACTACCGGAAAATGGTCTTGAGCATTTGAAAGCCAAGTTTATAGATGGCTTGCCTCCATTATTTGCAGAAAGAGTTAAGAAAACTCTACGAAATTCGCAAGGTGCTATTCCTTATGGCGCTTATACTTATGGTAAGCTTATAGGAGCCTGCACTCAAGAAGGTATTAATCTATGCAATGAATTAAAGCTCTCTAGGCAGCTTAAGATTAATAAGCTTAGAGAATGATCTGAGCTTAGTAGACTTTTTTACCCAGTTTGGATTACCTGATATTACCGCAAAAGGTACCAAACATAGAGATTCTAATAAATCCGATCCAGATAGATCTCATCGGAAAAGAAGATCTAGACGAAGGCCTAGGGAAGAACGAGAAGAACAAAAAGCTCATCGTAAATCTAATAGATTTATGAAGAATAGGTCTATGTGAGATCTCGCAAAGATTAAGTGCTAAAAGTGTGGAAAATTTGGGCATATTGCACCAAATTGTAGGCTTGAAAAGCTTAAAATCTAGAGTTAGAGGAATATATGCACGATAAGATCTATAGTTTCTTGTACACCTCTGGTTCTGAGTCTGATTATGATGATGACGATTATTCTGAATCATGTTCTGAAACTGATAAACCTGAAACATCTGGTAATACTCAGTCAGCGACTATAGATGCTTGTAAATGTAGAGGTGATATTTTCTCTTGTGAAAATGATGAATTTTATAAAATGCAATCTCAATTTGAAGATATGAATATTAAACTATTGCGTCCGATAATGTGATAGAACTTTTAAAAGAAGTTACTGATAATACGTTGCGTGAAAAGATTATTCAGCTTGCTACTAATAATAAGGCTAGCTCATCTAGTGTTGTTGAAAAATCAAAAAATGAGTTTGAATATTCTGCTCCTTATTCTTTATCTGAAGTCAATAATAGACTTTCTAGGCAGCATGTTGTTATTCGTGATACTTCTTTTGATGACTTAAAGGGAGAAATTGAAAAGTTGAAGCAAGAGATCAAATCTCTTAAGCAAAATCAGATTATTTGTGATCACCATCTTACTCAGATTGAGTCTGCTAATAACAAAGGTAAAAATGTTGTTGAAGAAAATACTCTTGCAAAACCTATTAATATTGACCCTAGACAAAATATGTTTTTAGGAATGATGCAGATTGTTATAGCTCATAAATGGTATGTTAAATGTACCATATTAATTGATAATACTTTTTCTATAACTGATGTTGCTCTGATAGATAGTGGAGCTGACGTAAGTTGTATTCAGGAAGGTCTTGTGCCTACCAAATATTTTGAGAAAACAACTCAAATGGTCAGATCTGCTTCAGGACATGCTTTAGATATAAAGTATAAACTACCTAATACTCGTATGGGTCAAAATAAAGTTTGCATTTCGCATTTCTTTTTCTTGGTAAAAAATCAGTTATACCCTCCTATTATAATTGGAACCCCTTTTATAAATGCGGTTTATCCTTTTACTAATATAACAGCTAAAGGATTTTCTGCTACTTACAAAAATCAAGATATTAGTTATACTTTTGTCACTGATCCTATTTCTCATAATATTAATGCTTTAATTAATATGAAACAAAAGCATGTTGATTCTTTACAACTTGAAATATTTATCATGAATATATTTGATACTTTAAAATCAACTAAAGTACAGGAAAAAATTAAATTAATTTCCGACCAAATTGCTATTGATATTTGTGCTAATCATCCTAGTGCTTTTTGGAATCAAAAAAAGTATATTGTCACTCTTCCATATGAAGATAACTTCAGTGAGGATGATATTCCTACAAAATTTCGCCCTTGTCAGATGAACACCGAATTGGTTGAATTCTGCAAAAAGGAAATTGATAAATTATTACAAAAGGGTTTGATAAGACCCTCTAAACCTCCTTGGTCTTGCATTGTATTTTATATCAATAATGCAGCACAAAAAGAACGTGGTGTTCCCAGGTTAATTATAAATTATAAACCTTTGAACAAATATTTGAAATGGATTAGGTATCCTATTCCAAATAAAAAGGACTTATTATCAAGATTATATGACGCCAATATATTTTCTAAATTTGATTTAAAATCAGGATATTGGCAGATTCAAATATTTAAAGAGCACTCTTATAGAACTGCTTTTAATGTCCCATTTGGACGATATGAATGGAATGTTATGCCATTTGGTTTGAAAAACGCTCATTCTGAATTCCAAAAAATTATGAATGATATTTTCAACCCATATATGGATTTTATCATTGTTTATATTGATGATATTTTGGTTTATTCAAAAACTCTTGAAATGCATATTAAACATTTAGACATCTTCAAGAAAATAGTTATACAAAATGGTTTGGTAATAGGCAAAGCCACTAACTTGTTGTATTGAATCTGACTGTACAACCATCTTGGAACCAAGTCAAGAAACTATATATAAATTTATTCATATTTAGATAAAGTCTAGATCTTTCATGGTAGATATAAAAGTGAAGTTAGTTATCCGACATAGATATAATTCTTTAGCCGGACATAGTCACGGCTCAGATCGGAGAAGTAGAGAAAGTAAGGAAAAGGAAGAATAAAAGAAAGTACCTTTTGGCCAACACCAGGACCTAAATGAGAACTATGCTTTATTAACAAACTTCGGTAAGTCTCCGGCAAACTCACAACTTACAATACAATACAAGAGAGCAAGAGAGAGAGGGTTTCTAAAAACCTGCCTTTTCTCTAACTACAAAAGAACTTATTTATAGAAGAGAAAGGAATCTAGCTACAGTGATCTACAGTGATTGTGGGTCCCTTATCATTGGGTCCCATATATACAGTAATAGTTTTTCTACTGTTGTTCAACAGTGTATCTACTGTTGATAGTGACTTTTACTTATTGAAGATCAACTTCACACGTGATCTTTTCTCTTTAGTTGGCGGAGGAGATCTTCTGCTTTTTCCAGCACATCCTCTGTGGTAGGTTCACATAATTGAGCCTCTTGAATATCTGTAACGTCATCACTTGTTTCACTTCGCATTGAAGTGTCTGACTTCTCGTATTGGGTAATATTGAGAAGTATGTTTTTTCTTACTTCGTCGAGAAAGTTATTAATCATCTCTTCTTTATTTCCATCCTGAATAGAGATCTTTCGAGCAATATGTCGGATGGAGCTATCCTATATGATTCCCTTTTGAGGAACAAGACAATATTCTTGAATTCTTTGTTTAATAAGATCCAATAATTCCTGTCCGTATAACGATTTTGTCTTGGAATCTCATTTCATTAATTTATCCCAAAAATTATTATAAAATGTCATGTATAGACAAGGAATTTGTTTGTCGATGAATCCCACCTCCGGAGTCCATTTGTGAATCCATGGGATCGAGAATTCAATAAAGAAATAGATTTGTTCGATCCTTTCAATATAACATATATGATCTGTATGATATAATTCATTCAGATTTGGTGAGATTTTTACCCATTCATTGTATAACTTAAGAAATGGATCTGATAAAATCTTAGTTGTTGCGCCGTGGTATGACCACCAATTTAGGAACCAATTAGGGATTGGTTCTGCAAATATTGTTGCACAAACCTTTATGAACTATGTATGCTTGTGTCTCTCATTATTGTAGATGAGGACCTTATCAAAAGCATGAATATAGTCCCAATATGCAAAATTCATCGAGACTTTATTTAGACTTATTTGTCTTTCTTTCATTGTGGAGATACCCCAATCTTCAACCGATATAATTTGGTTAGTTATCATTTTGGAGAAGTTATAAACATTCTCACTGGTGTTTTAGCCTGAAAAGTGCTGAAATTCAATGCTACATGTGCTCATTAAAATAGTCTTGTAATAAGATCGGGTTTTGTATGACTCACTCGGAAAATATAATCCGCTAACCAGATATCTTTGAAATATCTTACATGACTCTTCTTTTCTCTGAATCTCAGAATTTTCTAAAAGAAATATCATTTCTTTCTTTGATACCTTTTTGTAAGATTTGATATCATCAACCTCTTCTTTAGCTACCAATGCAAAAGTTTCACTTTGCTTTTAGGATAAATACGTTTGCAGTTGTGCGTATAATGGATTATTTTCTGGAATATCGTCCAGATGTATCGAAGAAGCAACCTCTTTTGAAGGGCTTGTTAGTTTTACCAAGCTCATTTCTCCCCTTTGTATAATTGGAGAGCTAGACGAGGATCCATATGACGATCCGGATGATTTTGAGGATGATCTTCCCCTTCCGCGAGTATAACTTCCCCTTCCTCTAGCTTTGGTTACCCAAGGAGGGTCCATTTTACAAACAAAACACTTTGTTTTATTCGAATACATCATAGTAATAATTATGGTAATAATAAATTTCGTCATCAAATTTGACGATCTCTTCGTAACTAAGAATATCAGAGATGATGTCTATTACCATCCCATCTATGATTTTCCATATAATCAATTCCTGTACATCTCTATTGAGAGGGATTACCTTTAATATAGTAATTAAGGTTTTTTCTGTAAATAAGGGAGAAAGGAAGCTCATTATGACGATAAATATTCTCTAGATAAGAAATCTGGAAAAGAGTTATCACTTCCCTTTTTATAATGGATTTCAAAATCAAAAGGTGCTAGCTGTGCTTGCGATCTAGCAAAAATCAATTTTGACACATCATGTTTAAAATCTTTATTAAACATATACTTCACAGATTGAGCATCAGTTTTTATTTAAAACTTTTGATTATATAGATCATCTTGAAATTTTAAAACGCATTTAACAATGGTTAACATTTCATGCGCCACCGTAGCATATTTCTTCTGAGCATCGCTCTATTTTCCAGAATGAAATCGAATTAGATATTCAGTTTTATCATGAGGATTGATCTGTTTTAATATTCCTCCATATCCAATGTTAGACGCATCTGTCTCTACAATATTCTGCCAGGCTGGGTTAGCTAGAGTTAAACAAGGTAAAGATTTAACATGAAGTTTAATATTTTTTATCAAATTGGTGAGACTAGCAGTCCAAGGTGTTTTATGATCCTTTTTTAGCCTTTCGTATAACGGGCTACATCACGAGATAAATTTTTGGAAAAGGGGGAAATATAATTTAAACTTCCCAAGAATCTCTGTAATTGCGTCCTATCTGTAATAACATCAGGAAACTTTGACGCAAAATCAATCGATCGTTGAATAGGGGTAACCTTCCCCTGACAAATAAGATGTCCTAAAAATCTGACTTCAGTTTGAAATAAACTCCTTTTTTGGTTTAGAAATTACCAAACCATTTTGTATAACTATTTTCTTGAAGATGTCTAAATATTTAATATGCATTTCAAGAGTTTTTGAATAAACCAAAATATCATCAATATAAACAATGATAAAATCCAAATATGGATTAAAAATATCATTCATAATTTTTTGGAATTCAGAAGGAGCATTTTTCAAACCAAATGGCATAACATTCCATTCATATTGTCCAAATGGGACATTAAAAGTAGTTCTATAAGAGTGCTCTTTAAATATTTGGATCTGCCAATAACCTGATTTTAAATCAAATTTAGAAAATATATTGGTGGCATATAATCTCGACAATAAATCCTTTTTATTTGGGATAGGATACCTAATCCATTTCAAGTATTTGTTCAAAGGTTTATAATTTATAACTAACCTAGGAACACCGCGTTCTTTTTCAGTTGCATTATTGACATAAAATGCAGTACAAGACCAAGGAGATTTAGAAGGTTTTATCAAACCCTTTTGTAATAAATTATCAATTTCTTTCTTGCATAATTCAACCAATTCGGCGTTCATCTGGCAAGGGCGTGATGTAGTAGGAATATCATCCTCAGAGAAATTATCTTTATATGTAAATTATATTTCCCCCTTTTACAAAAAATTATCTCATGATTTAGTCCCGTTATATGAAAGGCTAAAAAAGGATCATAAAACACCTTGGACTGATAGTCTCACCAATTTGGTAAAAAATATTAAACTTCGTGTTAAATCTTTACCTTGTTTAACTCTAGCTAACCCAGCCTGGCAGAAGATTGTAGAGACAAATGCATCTAACATTGGCTATGTAGGAATATTAAAACAGATCAATCCTCATGATAAAACTGAATATCTAATTCGATTTCATTCTGGAAAATGGAGCGATGCTCAGAAGAAATATGCTACGGTGGCGCATGAAATGTTAACCATTGTTAAATGCGTTTTAAAATTTCAAGATGATCTATATAATCAAAAGTTTTTAATAAAAACTGATGCTCAAGCTGTGAAGTATATGTTTAATAAAGATTTTAAACATGATGCGTCAAAATTGATTTTTGCTATATGGCAAGCACAGCTAGCACCTTTTGATTTTGAAATCCATTATAAAAAGGGAAGTGATAACTCTCTTCCAGATTTCTTATCTAGAGAATATTTATCGTCATAATGACCTTCCTTTCTCCCTTATTTACAGAAAAAATCGTAATTACTATATTAAAGGTAATCCCTCTCAATAGAGATGTACAGGAATTGATTATATGGAAAATCATAGATGGGATGGTAATAGGCATCATCTCTGATATTCTTAGTTGCGAAGAGATCGTCGAATTTGATGACAAAATTTATTATTACCATAATTATTACTATGATGTATTCGAATAAAAAAAAAGTGTTTTGTTTGTAGAATGGACCCTCCTTGGGTAACCAAGGCTAGAGGAAGGGGAAGTTATACTCGCGGAAGGGGAAGATCATCCTCAAAATCATCCGGATCGTCATACGGATCCTTGTCCAGACTGAATTAATTTGTTTATATTATAGAATCTATTTCAAATTGCTTGCAACTTTGAATCCTATATGTAAATTATATGATACATCTGATCAAACTATTTTTGGTAGAAACTAATTTCGCTAAGTCTAGGTCACTACAGAAGACCTATAAAATGGGAAGAAATTATTATTATTATTATTATTATTATTAGAAGACGGGCAGTAGTCCGTGCGGTCATCTTCAATCTAGCTTGTTAACATCCGAATTCAAGGAAGGAATAAATCTGAATCAAAATACATACAAACTTTTATATAGTTTAATAACTGTATGGAAGGATCTGATCCTTTTACCCAAGCAAGGGGTCTATCTAGATTCAAATACGTATTGTTAGTGAGCCCATGTGTCTAGCAGTTCTAACCAGGTGAAAGCGCCATTTTTAACTCCTTATCGGGCTGAGACCACGACTTGCTAGACGGAGTCACTAAGACAAAGCCACTAACTTGTTGTATTGAATCTGACTGTACCACCATCTCGAAACCAAGTCAAGAAACCATATATAAATTTATGCATATTTAGATAAAGTCTAGATCTTTCATGATAAATATATTCTCGAAGTTAGCGTTCCGGCATAGATAAAATTCTTTTAGCCGGACATAGTCACGGCTTAACTAGAGATAATAAATAAAACTGAAAATAAAAGGAAGTACCTTGTGACAAACAACACTCTTTATTTCTCCGGCCAAAGTCCAGCAAGCTTACAATACTTAGAAGATTTTACATGAGAGAGAGAGAAAACGAAAACAAGAAGAGGTGGTTTCTAAAACCTGCCTCTTTACAAAATAAAAGCCCCTTATTTATAGATCCTTTGAGGTATCTAGAAACAGTAATAAAGGGTCCCTTATGTGGGACCTATAAACAGTACATCCACTGTTGGTAGTGCTTGTCTCTTGTTGATAGTGCTTATCTGCTAAATCTTGTCCTTTAGTTTTGCCAAAAAATCTTCGACTTTCTTCAGTGCTTCTACTGGCCTTTCTTCTTCATATGGTTGAGCTTCGTGCATATCTTCACTTGTTTCACTACGCATTGATGAATCTGATTTTGCGTAATGAGTTAGATTTAGAAGAATCTTTTTCTTTACTTCTTCTAGGTACTTCATAATCATTTCATCTTGTTCTTCTTCATTATGATTAGAAATTTTTCTAGCCATATGTTTTAATGAGATAGAATCATCGGTCATAATTCCTTTATTAGGAATCGATTTATAATCTTTAATGGTTTTTGTAACTAGATCCAACAGCTTGAGGATCTTTCTTCATCAACTTATCCCAAAATTTATTGTAATAAGTTATGTATAAGCAGGGGATTTGTTCCTCAGTGAAATCTACTTTCGGAACCCATTTGTGAATCCATGGAACAGAGAATTCTATAAAAAAAATATATCTGTTCAATTTGTTGAAAATAACAAATATGTTGTTGATGATATAACTTGTTGAGATCTAGGGAAACCTTGACCCATTCTTTGTATAACTTGAGAAATGGTTCGGGCAATATTTTTATAGTTGGCCCATGGTATGACCACCAGTTTAAAAACCAATTTGGTATAGGGTTAACAAATATCTTGGAACATACTTTAATAAACCAAGTATGTTTATGCCTCTCATTGTTATAACAGAGGACTTTATTAAATGCCTGGATATAATCCCAATAGGTAAAGTTTACCATGCCTTTGTTTAGACTAAATTGTCTTCCAGTCATTGAGGAAATACCCCAATCTTTAATATGAATGATGTGTTTTATAATCATTTTAGAGAAGTTATAAACATTCTCACTTGTATTATATCCTGAAAAATGTTGAAATTCAACACCTGTGCTTATCAGCAGAGTTTCATAATATTTTCGAGATTTGTATGACTCACCCGGGAAATAAAGCCCATTAACTAAATACCTTTGGAATATTTTCCAAGGCTCTTCTCTTCTCTGTATGTCAGAATTTTCTAAGAGAAATATCATTTCTCTTTTTTATACCTTTTCTTATGTTTTGATATCATCAACTTCTTCTTTGGTGATTGAAGCAAAAGTATCACCTTGCTTTTGTGTTAAAAATTCTTGTAGTTTAGCATATAATGGATCACTTTCTGGAATATCTTCCAGATGTATTGATGACGAGGCTTTTTCTTGCGCTCTGGAGTTTAAGTTATATAAACTCATTCCTCCTTTCTGTATAATTGGAGTATTAGATGATGAAGATCTGTATGACGATCTTGATGAACTCGGGGATGATCTTCCCCTTCCTCGTGGGTTATTACTCCTTCCTCTTCCCTTAGTTACCCAAGGGTTTTCCATCACGATTGAGAGGAAGAACCTTTAAAATAGTGATTAATCTTTTTTCAGTAAAGAAAAGAGAAACTAGAATATCACCATTCTCTAAATTGTAACTATACTCACTCATTTTGAATGTATTCTCTTGATAGGAAGTCTGGGAAAGAGTTATCACTTCCTTTCTTATATAGGATTTCGAAATCAAAAGGTGCTAGCTGTGCTTGCCACCTTGCAAACATTAATTTTGATGCATCATGTTTAAAATCTTTATCAAACATATATTTAACTTATTGAGCATTTATTTTTATCACAAATTTTTTATTGTAAAGATCATCCTGAAATTTTAAAACACATTTAACGATAGTTAACATTTATGAGCTACCGTTGCATATTTTCTTTGAGCATCGCTCCATTTTCCTGAATGAAACCAAATAAGGTATTCATTTTTATCATGCGGGTTAATCTATTTTAAAATTCCACCATAACCCATATTAGACGCATCTGTTTCCATAATTTTTGGCCAGGCAGGATTAGCAAGGGTTAAGCAAGGCAGTGACTTAACTCTTTCTTTAATAGTTTTTACCAAATCGGTGAGACTATTAGTCCAAGGTTTTTTATGATCCTTTTTTAGCCTGTCGTATAACGTAGTTAAGTCGCGAGACAAATTCTTGTAGAAGGGAAAAATATAATTTAAACTTCCCAAAAACCGCTGCAATTGCGTTCTATCGGTAATAACATCAGGAAATTTTGACGTGAATTCAATAGATCGCTGTATAGGAGTAATTTTTCCTTGACAAATCAGATGACCTAAAAATCTAACTTTTGTTTGGAAGAAACTCATTTTTGGTTTAGAAATTACCAAACCATTTTGGATGACTATTTTTTTTTAAATGTCTAAATGCTTAATATGCATTTCTAGAGTTTTTGAATAAACCAAAATATCATCAATATAAACTATGATGAAATCCAAATAAGGATTAAAAATATCATTCATAATCTTTTGAAATTCTGAGGGAGCAATTTTTAAACCAAAGGGCATTACATTCCATTCGTATTGTCCAAACGGAACATTAAATGTCGTTCTATAAGAGTGGTCTTTAAATATTTGGATCTGCCAATATCCAGATTTTAAATCAAATTTTGAAAAGATATTAGCATCATATAATCTTGTTAATAAATCCCTTTTATTTGGAATAGGATACCTAATCCATTTTAAATATTTATTTAAAGGTTTATAATTTATAACTAACCTGGGAACACCTCGTTCCTTTTCTGCAGCGTTATTAACATAAAATGCAGTACATGACCAGGGTGACTTGGAAGGTTTTATCAAACCTTTTTGCAATAAATTATCAATTTCCTTTTTGCAAAATTCAACCAATTCGGTATTCATCTGACAAGGACGGGATTTAGTAGGAATATTTTCCTCAGAGAAATCATCTTCATATGGAAGAGTCACAATATGCTTTTTTCGATTCCACAAAGCACTAGGATGATCAGCACAAATATTAATGGCCATCTGTTCAGAAATGAGCTTAATCTTTTCCTGTACTTTAGTGGGTTTCAAAGTATCAAATATATTCATACTAAATATCTCAAGTTGTAAATAATCAATATGCTTTTGTTTCATTTCAATCAAAGCATTAATATCTCGAGAAATAGGCTCAGTGATAAAAGTATAACTAATATCTCTATTTTTATAAGTAGCAGAAAATCATGTAGCATTTATATTGGTAAAAGGATAAATCGCATTTATAAACGGAGTTCCAAGAATAATAGGAGGGTATAACTGATTTTCTACCAAGAAAAAGAAGTGGGGAATACAAACTTTATTCTGGTAAATACGAGTATTAGATAATTTTTACTTTATATCTAAAGCATGACCAGACGCAGATTTTACCATATGAGTTGTTTTCTCAAAATATTTAGTAGGGACTAGTCCTTCTTGAATGCAACTCACATCAGCGCCACTATCAATCATAGCAATGTTAGTTATGGAAAAAGCATTATCAATTAATATGGTACATTTAACATACCATTTATGAGCTGTAACAATTTGCATCATTCCTAAAAACATATTTTATTTAGGAGTAATATCGAGAGTATTTTCATCAACAGTATAATCGTCAACCTTATTTTTACATTTGCTATCAGCAGACTTAATCTGAGTAAGACGGTGATCACAAATAATCTGGTTTTGTTTAAGAGATTTGATCTCTTGCTTTAAATGTTCAATTTCTCCCTTTAAATCATCAAAAGAGGTATCATGAATAACCATGGTTTGTTTAGAAGAAAGTCTATTATGAACTTCAAACAAAGAATAAGGAGCAGAATAATTAAACTCATCTTTAACCTTTTTATCATTAGGAATACTAGATGAAGAGCTCGTTTTACCAATAGCCAATTAAATGATCTTTTCACGAAGAGTATTATCAGTAACTTCTTTAAGAAGTTCTATCACACTGTCTACAGTGATGGTAAACATATTCATGTCTTCGAATTGAGATTGTAGCTTGTAGAATTCATCATGTTCACAATGACAAATATCACCATGACATTTGCAAGCATCATTCGAATCTTATTGAACCTTACTAGAAGACTCAGGTTGCTCATCCTCTGTTTCATAACTTGCTTCATAATCATCATAATCTGATTCGGAACCAGAAGTATATAGAAAACTATAAATCTTTTCTTGAATATCTTCATCAAGTTCCAGAGTCTTAAGCTTTTCAAGCTTACAATTTGGAGCTATATGCCCAAATTTTCCACATTTATAACATTTAATCTTATCAAGATCTCGCCTTGACCTGTTCTTGGTAAATCTATGAGATTTACGATGAGCCCTACTCTCATCTCTTTCTTCTCTAGTCCTTCTCCTAGATTTTCTTCTTTTTCGATGAGAACTATGAGGTTCAGAGTAAGAAGATACCAGGTTAGAACCTTTGGATGTATCTGGTAATCCAAACTGAGTACAAAAATCTCCTAATTGAGATTTCTCTCTGAGCTTGTCCATCTTAAGCTGTCTAGAGAGTTTTAACTCATTGCATAAATTAATGCCTTCTTGAGTACAAGCTCCTATAAGCTTTCCATAAGTATAATTAATGTAGGGAACAATTCCTTGCGGATCTCGTAGAGTCTTTTTTACTCTTTCCGCAAATAAAGGAGGAAGGCCATCTATAAATTTAGCTTTCCAATGTTCAAGACCATTTTCGGGTAGTTCCATAACCTGACTTAAATAAGTATCTTTATACCATCGGAATTCACCTAAATGTCTGCATCTAAGACCATTTAGTAAAGATCTAATGGTTTCATATTGATTGGTAAATCTACCACTAAAATGTTCCAAAATGGTTAAGACCTTGGTATAAACCGTGTCTTCTCTATTTTTTACTAAAGCAAATCCTAGGATATCAACTCCTTCGGTTGTAGCCTTAGCATTTATGACTGCTACCTTTGCATCAAGGGTCATATAATTATCCCACCATCCTCTTAATTGACCAGTAAATCCTGCAATAATCATCTTGCAAATAGTCATGTCAGTGTTATTAACACTCTTCCAGATGGTAGCATACATAAGCATCCTATGAACCAAAATAGTTAACTGTCTATCAGTCAAACCATCGAGATTCCATTCATAAATCTTGCTTCCACTATAAGAGGTGTTGGTTTGATTCCAATCTCTTTCTTCTATTAAGACATCTTAAGGAGTTGGCCTGGGATAGTAGTAAGTTTGCATACTAGGTTTTCTAGCATAAGCATTACCACTATTCTTCTTTGGATAACCATGAAGTTTATTAACTTCCATTTCCACTTGAGTCTTGAAATCGAAAGTGGCTTCCATCTCATCTGCAAAATCTTCAGCGAGGCTTATAGGTTTTGCACTTGCACCAATTTTGAAAACTTTTTATCTAAAAGGCTTTCAAGATCATGAAGAGGTCTAAGAATAAAATCCTGAATCTCAGGAGGTCTTTGAATAGGAACATCAGGCTGTTTTGACGTAGAAGCCTGTTCTAAAACTTGTTTCACAGATTTTAGTTTATCATCGATTTGAACAATCAGATTAGTTAGACTATCTAATTTTTTGTCGAGAGAACAAATATGTTCACCAATAACTTTAACATACAGACCCAAATAATTATTTTGAGAAATAAGACGATTAATTTCATTTATACTAACTGCGGCAACCTCATTATCAATAAATTTTTGAAATGCAGTAAAAGTAATACCTGCATTATTAGGTAAAACAAACGGAGCTTGAGGAGGATAAATGGAATTGATAATTTACCTAATTCATCTTTGTAAGATCTTTCAAGAACATTGATGAATAAAGGTAAATAAGTGGTTATAAACCATGGCACAAAGAACATAATATGATTATGTAGAGCACAAGTTTCATAAAATTATTGAGAAATATTGTTTAAATCTTCTTCACTATAAGTGTCAAAATACCAAGTTTTAAATCAGTTCCATTTTTCATCATTCTGAATATATTTTCTTGCCAGTGAACCTGGACTAAAATCAATTTGATGTTCACTCATCATTAAGCATCATTAAAATTAAAATCCATCTCGAATGCAAAAGGAATATCCTTATCAGAAATATCAGATGATTTGTCATTAGTTTGAACAATGTTTAACTGAGGATTAATTTTAATTTTTTGCTTTTCTGCAGATATAACAGTTGATAAAGTATGCAAAGAAGCAGCATGATTTCTAGCTGGACCATAAAAAGGTTCTATCGGGGAAATATGTTGAATAGTCAATCTTCTATTAGAAGCAAATGAATGTCTATTAAAAGGAACACTTTTTTCATCAAACTGCATACAAATTTTTCCATCGGAATTTTGAATAATATGAGAATATTCAGAATTAGTGACAGCATCGGTCATTTGTTCAGGGGGTATAACAGAATCTAGAATCCAAGTAGTAGGAAAATTAATTTCTTCCCATTTTATAGGTCTTCTAGTAGTGACCTTAGATCTGGCAAAATTAGTTTCTATCAAAATAGTTTGATTAGATGTATCATATAACTTACATCTAGGATTCAAAGTAGCAAGTAATTTATAATAAATTCTATAAGACAAACAAATTAATTCAGATCCAAGTGCATAGTTATAACCATGCGTTTTAACATTCAAAGTTACAACATCTAAAGTATTAGAATCAGTCAAAGATAACTGCAAATTTGGCTGAGCATTAAAATAAACTGGACCGTAGGCCACCGTAGATTCTATCGAACCCATCAAAGATTGTCGAAAATTTAAATTTCTCGCATCTCGAAGAGCAGCTAAGAAAGTCTCTGGTAACCCTTTAAGAGTTAATGGTTTAAAAGAAATTTGAACCATACCAATATGCAAGAATTTATATTGAGATTTATATAAATCAACATCACATTTATTTAATAAACGAATAGTTTGTTCTAACGAATTTAACGTCAATGATTGTTCAGTTGTTTTAATCAACTGTTTATTAGAAATTTTATCAAACCAACAATAATCATAAATGGTTTTTATATTAACTTTAGAAATTGTCCATTTGTTTAACAAATCAAGGTTTTGAGGTATATCTACCTCTTCTAAACGTGAACTTTTAACATCTCCTTGTTCCATAAAAGAGAGAATATATCTATGCCGAAATTCTTCACATCAATTATGTATATACCATGAAAGTTCCTAGGCTCTGATACCAATGAATTTATTATTATTATTATTATTATTATTATTATTATTATTATTATTATTAGAGGATTGTTTAGGATCTTCCAGGGTATTATTTGCCATGACACATCTAGAGTGTACTTTGGGTCATGACAATCATAGTATTCAGAGAATCATGTTATAGAAAGGTCCTAGATGTATGATAAGACGCGTCAATTAGAATCTTGTTGATGAGTGTGAAGTGCGCCACATTTATAAATTGGAGGCTACATGACATTTAGGAAACTTTACTTCTTTCACTACTATAAAGTCGTGAGTTAGAGTTCATCTCTATAAAGGTCTTTCTCCTAACTCTTGTCTGATGATTTTTAGGATATGCTTCCTGTAAAATCTATGACACGCAATGTGGGTAACGATATGGAGCCTGAGGTTCCTCAAGTGCCAATCGGTCATTTTGCCAAGCAAGTGTCTCATGCAAAATTCTGAGTCGCTTTCCAATGTTGGCTCAAGTTATGACAGGCTAAGCTTATACAAAGGTTGTTGCTCCTATGAACCCAATTGTGGGTACAATAGCAACAAGGGTGAGGGACTTGTCACGACCCAAGGTACCCCCTAGGCGTAACATGGCATATAAGACCCTAAGAGACCCCATACAAGCCACTTAGCATTCATAACATAAGAAATAGAATAAAAGAGATAAGGAACAACATTTCAAGTCCCAAAAGTTTTTATAAAAGAAGAGCAGAAGTTTAAACATTTTGTCTCATTAGCCATCTAGTACATATGAATGAAATTGGGCCTAGCCCATACATCATGTTCAAAAATGAAAGTAAGAAAGAAAAATGATGAAAATCCTTCCTCGAAGCATGAGAACTCACCAAAGCTTGGACTCTCTCAAATCAACCTCTAGCCACAAAACTGAGAACCCTGACTGTCGGACTCAACATTTGGAAAAATGTAGGCAAGAGTATGCGTTAGTACAAAATATGTACCAAGTATGATAGCCATGCATATAAACATTTAAATCATGCTAAAATAGGACATTTCATGACATGCAATGACCAAACTAAAACATGATGTAAAAAGGTTCAAAAAGTCATAAGTCATAAAACATGGTCAATGCAAGCTAATCATCATTAAAACTTTTGAACACATATGAGATACTTCTTGAAGTAACCTTAGTTCATTATTATTGTGGGAAGTAGCCTTAACCAACATAGAGACCACAGGAGCTATAACATGATCCCCCGGTGTCTCCCACACCGAAAAGGGTTGTCCTACTTGCCAAGGTAATGACCATGAACTTCTAACTATTTGTGGACCCACTAGCTAATGTTTATCTAGACAATCATCCTATGGGGGCACATAGGTAAGGGATAAGGAGATTACTTCTAGAAACCCGACCTCTACTCACGGGACAACTTCCATCCCAATATCCTCTCGGTGCTAAGCATAAGTCCCACGAAATATTCATTTTCTTACTTGTTCTTATTATCCATGGAAGGGCATGCCATCTTTCCAATCCAAGCTAAGTCATAAGTCATCCATGAAAAGGTATCTTTCAATAACCAATCCAAGCTAGGTTTCATTAGGATAGCTCCTTATCTTTGACTCATTTAGGTGAGAAGATCTTTCAACCTTAGAGTCCTTACTATGTGAGAAAACCTTTCACAATCATCCTTTCAACAATACAACAACAACATCATCATCATCATTGATACTTCACTCTCAAAGCATCCTTAAAACATTTACATAAATTTCATAAGAACATTCATAATTCCATAATTCACCTTTTCAAGGTACAAAACCCACTTTCAATCATCAACATCTAGAAAACATGGGTTAGACATGGGTTCATAGAAATTCATCATAATTTCATGTAATTCTATCAATTCATGCTTGATTTCATATAATCTTATTTCATAATCCAAGATCCACATCATATCATCATAATTTGAAAAACATGGGGATTACATGGGTTCATAGGGAATTATCTTAAAATCATGAGATTTACTCAATTCATGCATCATAGATCATAAATCAATCAATTAGATCAATAATTAAAGGAACCCACAACATAGAAAAAAATCCTAACTCAATTGGGGAATTCTAACTTTGAAATATGAGAATTTAGGAACTCCATGAATAGAAGGAATCCATGGATGAAAACTATCATACCTCAATGCCAAAAGCTTTCCTTTAATAGTGGAATTGGAGACTTGCCTTGAAACCCTAGGTTGGACCCTTCTTCTTCAAGTTTTCTAGAGAGAGAAATATTTTGGAGAGGAAGAACTTGATCTTCTTTGGTAAATTTTAGGGATTGACTTGAATGGGTTGAATTTGGGGTTAAAAATACTTATATTGGGGTCCTAGGTATGGGTAAAATGACATAGTATCAAAATAAAATAATTAGGAAAAGACCCAACTGACCTTGGCTTACAGCTAACGCGAACCTCTAGATAGAGGCCCACACGGCTCGTCAAGGACATCACAGGTCGTAGTGGAAGTCGTGGTCCTTGACCAGTGGCTTAGGGGAATTCTACCTCCCCTTCACGGCCACCATCACGACCCATGTGGCTCTTCACGAGTCGCCTGGGTCATCGCGAGAGGAGCCAGCCTTGGGGTGAATACTGCCTACTCCTTCACGGGCACCACCATGAGCAGTGGTGCCCTTCACGAGGCATCTAAGGGCTCATGGGAGGAGAGCCCATCTTGGCCGACCACTAGAAGGCTTCCACGAGCACCACCACGAGTCGTGGTTCCCTTCATGACCCTTGAGGGGATCCATGAAGGGTGTTTTGGCTTAGTAGAGGGCTGGTGACCTCCCACTTGACTCTCTTTTCTAGGTTTCTTGATTTTGGGGAGTTACATTATCTCCCCCTTGGGAACATTCCTCCTCGAATTAGATCCTAGATATTATAAGAAGAAAAGGACTCTAAACTAGCAACCCAGCATGCATGCAACTTCATCAAAATGCACATAGCCAAGGAGAAACCTCGACTCCAAGCTAGAACATATTCAAATCATCATAAGGAAGATAAGAACTAGACCTAGCAACCCAACAAGAATTTAATCATATAAATGCACATATCCCTGGAGGAAACATCACCTCCAAGCTAAAGCATGTTCAAAACATCTTATCATGAAGTCTATATGCAACTCATACTCAAATGCACATAAACATGTAGAAATCAATCAAGTTGACTCATTTTCTCAACTTCTTGACCTACCGGTCTAAAATCTCAATCGGGGCTTCCTCATAAGAAAGATACTCCTCAACTCCCAAACCTTCTAAGGGAACT
>JAJOOE010001252.1:0-29332 GCA_036250405.1 Solanum raphanifolium | reverse complement strand
AGGTAGCTAACTCAAAGGGCTTTCCATGGATATATTATTGACCACCCAAATAATTTGTGTGCTAGGAGATATGACCCTCCAAAGTAGACCCTCGAAAAGGCTTCACTTGGAAATTTTGGATTTTGATACGGTTGCTCTAAAATTTGGGTTAGACCCATTTCCCACTCAATTTGACTCCCTAAACAAGAATATGAAGTCAGATTTTCGAAAAACGAAATGGATTTTTTTATATATAGCTAAACAAGTTTCCGGTAACTTCTGAAGCACATTTTTCGGGCATTTTTTGGGTCGTTTCAGATATGTTGATCATGTTGTTCCAGGACCTGTCCAGTTACCTTATTAGACCAAAACAACCAAATTTTCCCATTAGGATTACTGGCTGCATGATCCATCTGTAGTTGACCCCTTACCATATCAATATGAGAATTATCTGCAAATCCTTCCAGGATAGCAATAATAGATAAATGATGAATTTTCTTGAGTGTTTGAATCCTTTCCAAGGATCCTTTGGTATTGATACTCCTAGCATTCCAGCAAAAGGTTTGAATCATTAATAACCTTTTGATTTAGACCTAGTCATGGGCCTGCTAGAGGTATCAGACATGCTGGTAATAGGCTGATAAGGTTGGTGTCTAGTTTATTTCCTTCCCCTCGGGGATAAACCCTGTTGTTCTGTCACTCTTTGAACATCAGTGCATTTATCCTGGAATGAGGAACCAAAAACTTGACCTGTTTGTTGCATGATATCTTCTGCATCCTCATTAGACTCCTCCATAGATTGATTATCAGGATCTATCTCATCCTCAGAGTTAAATGCTCCATAATCATTCGGAGGCACCTTAACCTTGTTACCCTTATTAACCTATTTATCATCATGTTCTTCAAGCTGTTTACCAGTATCTATACCAGTTGAATCTTTACCAATACTCTATTGTAGTCTCCTTTTTATAGCCTCTCTTTTCTTTTTACTCAATCTATCCTATGATTTGTTATTAAATCTGTCCTGTTTTTGTCCTGTATCTGTGACCTGAGTAGTTGCAGTTTTTTGTTGATTATTGATAGGGGTAGTAGGGGCTCTAGAGTCTTTACTATGGTCAAATTCCACTTCCTCATGTCTAGCATGAGTCAGTTCCCTCCCCCCTTTGGACACCCCTTCCTGCAGATCAGTATGTGTCTCTTGTTCCCTCCCATCCAAACCTCCAACAGCTACCTCAACAATAATATTAACAACATTATCAATGGGATTAGGGGGTGGGAGTATTGAGGAAATACCTGTACCAGCTTTCCTTATAGAGACTTCCTTTCCTGAAGTGCTCTCTGTTACATGTGTAGCAATTATAGCCACCTGTAATTGCTGATTAGTGTTGTCCTGTCCAGTTGTTGTTGGTTTCCTGTTGTACTCAGCTTGACCCTGCTGCTTTATGGCTGCTGTCTGAGGTCTGCTATCATTTGTGTTGCCTTTGTATTTGTTTAGAACTTCTAAACTGGGTGATGACTCCTGCACATCAAGATTAATAAATTTGTTTTGTGTAGGAATAGTAGTTATACCTGCCTGTTGAATGGATTGTTCTTCTTGTCTAGTATGGCCTCTAGGTGCCTGTAGTTGATTATTATTCCTCCTTCTTTGTGTTTGTCAGTGCTCTTCTAGCTGAAACTGAAGTTGTTCCTAATGTCTTTGTGAAGGATGTTGTTGATTTGTACCCTTTTTCTGATCACCTTCTTTTTGACCCTTTTGTTGTTGTGGATTTTTGTCCATCTCTTTATTTTTTTTTTCTTACAGCCTCCATTTCCTTTTTCTTTTTATCCTCATCCCTTTGATTTATGGTATAATCATTTTCCAAATGTCCTTGATGCTTACAGTAGAAACAATAATCCAGAATATTGTCATATTCTATTTTCTGCCATCTCCCATCAGTGATATCCTCGCCTATATAACCCATCCAAATATAAGGAGGTCTCTTTTGAGTAAGAGCAGCTTATACCTTCACCCTAGCTTGACTACCCCTAGTCTTTTGAATAGAGGCTGAGTCTAGGTACAGAACCTTGCCAATAAGAGAAAGCAGGCCAACAACAAACTCCTTATTATAACAATGCCAAGGTAATTCAGGCAGAGAGATCCAAATAGGGACTATAGGAGTTTCTTTAGCAAGTTTAAAATTAGGAGTCCACACTTGAATTCGCATCACCTGTCCAGCTATACTCATTCTTTGCTTAGTCCAAACCATATTGTAATCAAGCTCATTATCAAGATCAATGTATACATGTCTAGAGTTAAAATGTGCAAATTTAACACCACCCGATAATTGAGTTTGCAATATGAAATTATTCCTAATAAGTTCCATTTTAGGCATGGTGTAACTAAATTTCCCAAATAGAGTATATTTGCAAGCTGCTGCTAAATATTTCATCACCTCGTCTTGCACATACCAAACAGCAGGTAAGCCTTGTTTAGTTGTAATTTCAGGGGTTGTCAAATTAATGGGAGTATCACATTTGGCCTGATTGTATCTAAGTCGATCAGCATAAGTTTGCACTACTGTATAAGGTGCCGGTGCAGCTAATGGATCAGTTTTGTGTGGATTAGGAGAATCAACCAGAAGGTGATCACTCCTAGCATTATTTGTATTAGCTGTAGGAAACTGTTTATCAAAATTACTAGAAATTCTAGGAAAATTAGATTGATAAGCTTGTTGTGGATCAGTTTTTGTATTTCCTGTAATTTGATTAACTTGAACCTGCCTTCCAATAGTAGAATCATTGACTTTGCCATGTTCTTTAGCAATCCAAACTTTCCTTTGATCATTTTCTTTTCGATTAAGCTCATTACCAGGATTCAAAGGGGCTATAGGAATGGCAGTATTATGAGATTTAGCATTAGGAATACCTGTGTCCCTACTCTGATTCTTGATGTTTTGATCATCCATATGAGAAGTGATAGAGTGGACAAATTCTTGAACCTGTTTCTTGCCTTCCCTGTGTTGATTTGTGTCTTTGCTAACAACTGCAATTCCTCAGCTTGTTTCAAATTTGGGAAATTCTTCACCGGAGTTTCTGTAAAATCACCAGGTGCTCTTCCGACGATTTCACCATGAAATGTGCTTGAATTTCCAATGATAGATCCGCCACGACCATGGGAACAATCCCCAGTATCAGATTCATCTCGAATGACCTCACCAGTAGTTCAATTTTGATGGCAAATTTGGGGCGATTCACCTACGCTCCTCGCCTCCGTCGCTTGTAAATTTCGCGCAAATGGGACGGTGAAATCCAGTGATTTTTGACTATCTTGTATATCTTGGGATTCTGGAACTCCAGTTTTTGTACCCCCAATCGACCACGATTCTTCCATGTAAATGTTTGTACGAGTCCCGTCCAATTCCTTTCCCACCATTGCAATGTGGATCGCCTCTTCTCTCACCTGCGAGGAGTTGTAGGATGATTCAGAGGACGATTCTAGTAGCGGTGAATGTATATTGTGCTTGGGCATCAACGTAGCGGGTTCTGGTGGCCTGAAACGATCTGCTGGCAGCTCCTCCGCCATTCAATTGATGCTGAAACCTTGAAAAATTAGGAAAGATAGCTAATTCCTTGAGAGAATCTAGAGAGAGAATTTCTTGAGAATAATTTGGGGGTGGATATTAGTTTAGGTACTAGATTTGGGTTTCGTGTTTGAAGTTTAAGGTTCAGGGTTTAGGGTTTTGAAGTTTATTATTTAGGGTTTAAGGTTTTGGGTTTAGGGATTAGTGTTTAGTTTTATGGTTTAGGGTTAATTTTTAAGATTAGGGTTTAGGGCTTAGGGTTTAGGGTTTAGGGTTTAGGGTTTAGGGTTTGAAGTTTATGGTTTAGGGTTCCAAGTTTAGCATTTAGCGTTTAGGGTTTTGGGTTTTGGATTTAGTGTATAGGGTTATGAGTTTCGAGATTATGGTGTAGCGTTTAGGTTTTAAGGTTTATGGTTTAGGGTTTAGTGTTTAGAGTTTAGGGTTTAGGCTTCCAAGTTTAGGGTTTAAGGTTTAGAGTTATGAGTTTTAGGATAAGGGTATAGCGTTTAGGGTTTACAATTTATGGTTTAGAGTTTAAGTTTTAGGGTTTAGTGGTTAGGGTTTAGGGTTTAGGTTTTAAGGTTTATAGTTAGGGTTAGGGTTTAGGATTTATAGTTTACGGTTTATGGTTTAGGATTAATTTTTAAGATTAGGGTTTAGGGCTTAGGGTTTAGGGTTTAGGTATTAGGGTTTAGGGTTTGAAGTGTATGGTTTAGGGTTTAGGATTTAAGGTTCCAAGTTTAGCATTTAGGGTTTAGGGTTTTGGATTTATTGTCTAGAGGTAAGAGTTTCGGGATTAGGGTATAGCTTTTATTGTTTAGGGTTTAGGGTTTAGGTTTTTATTGTTTTTGGTGAACGACCCTTAAGGGGGTCATGGGCTTAGCAACACCCCAATGCTTTATCATAAATAATGTTTAGGGTTTAGGATTTAGAATTTAGGGTTTAGGGTTCCATGATTAGGATTTAGGGTTTAGGGTTTAGGGATTAGGGTTTATTGTTTAGGTTAGGGTTGGGGTTTAGGGTTTGGGGTTTCATGTTTTGGAATTACGGTTTAGGGTTGAAGGTTTAGTGTTTATGGTTTACGGTTTAGGTTTTAGGTTTTATGGTTTAGGGTTTGAAGTTTATGGTTTAGGGTTTAAGATTTAAGGTTCAAAGTTTATGGTATAAGGTTTAGGGTTTAGTGTTTAGGGTTTAGGGTTATGTTTTAATGTTTAGGATTAATGGTTTAGGGTTAGTGTTTAGGGTTTATGGTTTAGGTTATAGGGTTTAGGGTTTGAAGCTTATTGTTTAGGGTTTAGGGTTTAGTTTTAGGGTTTAGGATTAATGGTTTAGGGTTAAGGTTTAGGGCATAGGGTTTAGGGTTTACAATTTAGGGTTTCGTGTTTAATGTTTAAGGTTTAGGGTTTAGGGTTTTGGATTTGGGGTCTAGGGTTATGAGTTTTGGGATTAGGGTTTAGGGTGCCATGTTTAGGGTTTAGGGTTTAAGGTTTAGGGTTAAGGGTTTAAGGTTAAGTGTTAAGAGTTTTAGGATAAGGGTATTGCATTTAGGGATTATGGTTTATGGTTTTCGGTTTAGTTTTAGGGTTTAGTGGTTAGGGTTTAGGGTTTAGTGTTTAGGGTTTAATGTTTAGAGTTATGGTTTAGGGTTTATGGTGTAGGGTTTAGAGTTTACGGTTTAGGATTTAGGATATAGGGTTTAGATCTTAAGGTTTAGGGTTTTGGGTTCGATATTTAGGGTTTAAGATTTAGGGTTTAGGTTTTAGGGTTAAGGGTTTAGTATTTAAAGTTTATGGTTTAGGATTTAGAGTTCAGAGTTTATGGTTTAGGGTTTAGGGTTTAAGGTTTATGGTTTTGGGTCTAGGGCTTAGGTTAGTGTTTAGTGTTAATGGTTTAGGGTTTGGGGTTCCAAGATTCGGAATTATGGTTTAGGGTTTATTTTTAAGGGTTTAGGTTTTAGGGTTTTGGGTTTGGGTTTTGGGTTTAGTGTTTAGGGTTTTAGGTTTAGGGCTTAGCATTCTAGGTTTATGGTTTAGGGTTTAAGGTTTAAGTTTTAGAATTAAGAGTTTAAAGATTATGGTGTAGCGTTTAGGGTTTAGGGTTTTGTGTTTCGGGTTTAGGGGTTATGGTTTAGGGTTTAGGGTTTAGGGTTTAGGGTTTAGTGTTTAGGGTTTAGGGTTTAGGGTTTAGGGTTTAGTATTTAGGGTTTAGGGTTTAGGGTTTAAGGTTTAGGGTTAGGGTTTAGTGTTTAGGGTTGAGGTTTTAGGGTTTAGGATATAGGGTATAGGGTTTAGAGTTTAGGGTTTAGGGTTTAGTGTTTAGGGTTTAGGGTTTAAGGTTTAGGGTTTAAGGTTTAGGGTTTAGGGTATAGGGTTTATGGTCTAAAGTTTATTGTTTAGGATTTAGGGTCGATGTTTATGGTTTAGGGTTTAGGATTTAGGGTTCAGGATTCAGGTATTATAATTTAGGCTTTAGTGTTTAGGTTTAGGGTATAGGATTAATGGTTTAGGGTTAGGGTTTAGGGTTTAGGGTTCGAAGCTTTTAGGTTTTAGGGTTTAGTGTTTGAAGTTTATTTTTTAGTGTTTAAGGTTTAGGGTTTAGGGTTTAGTTTTAGCATTTAGGATTAATTTTTACGGTTAGGGTTTCGGGCTTAGTGTTTAGGGTTTAAGGTTTAGCATTCCAAGTTTAGCATTTAGCGTTTAGGGTTTAGGGTTTTGGATTTTATGTCTAGGATTAAGAGTTATGGAATTACGATGTAGCATTTAGGGTTTATCGCTTGGGGTTTACCATTTAGAGTTTATATTTTACGGTTTAGGGGTTAGAGTTTATATTTAGTGTTAAAAGTTTTAGAATAAGGATACAACGTTTAGTGTTTAGGTATTATGGTCTAGGGTTTAGTGGTCAGGGTTTAGGGTTTAAGCTTTAGGGTTAGGGATTAAGGTTTAGGGTTTACAGTTTAGGATTTAGGGTATAGAGATTAAAGTTTAGGATATAGGATTTAGGGTATAGGGTTTAGAGTTTAGGGTTTAGGGTTTAGTGTTTGGGGTTTAGGGTTTAGGGTTTAAGGTTTAAGGGTTTGAATTTTATGGTTTAGAGTTTAGGGTTCGAAGTTTATAGTTTAGGGTTTACGATTTAGGGACTATAGTTTAGGGTTTAGTTTTAGGGTTTAGGATTAATTGTTTAGGGTTAGCGTTTAGAGTTTAGGGTTTACAGTTTTTTTTTTCATTTGAATGACCCTTGAGGGGGTCAGGGACTTAGCAACACCCCAGGCCTTAACATAAATAAAACAAAATTAAGTACAAGGAGGGGGACATAAAACCTTACCTCCAATCCTATGTTTGTTCAAGAGTGGATCTTCCTATTAAGGATAATCAACCCATCCCCATACTAGAAAAGGAAGCCTACCACTAAGCACCTAAGGAGAGGACTCCTCTCTATACAAAGATACTAGGAAAGCGTAAATAAGGGAGACTCTCCCCTTACAAAGGAAATAGATTAGAAAGGAGCCTATTCTAAGAGACTATACCTATTTTAAGGCATAGTCAAGTTGAAAAGGATAAAAAGACTACAAAGAGTAATTCAAGGCGGGTTTTTTGATTCTTTCCAGCTCTCTTCTTCGGAAATTGATCATGCCCATCCTCTCCAATAAGTAGCTTCCTTTAACTGGAACAGGTAGTTGGTTAAGAGTGTAAAAAAATTGAGGAATATCTCTCTTGTGGCTCAATTTGGCTAGAAAGTCAGCCGTAGTGTTGGCTTCCCTGTAAGTATGCAAGCATTGAAATGATTCCATTTGTTGAATGAGATTTTGTAGCTCCGTAACACATTGTTGAAGCTTCCATGGAGGGTTGATATTAAGGTTTATCAAGTGAGTGAGCAGTTCTGAATCCACTTCCAGCACAACCCTCCTATAACCATGTTGATAGCACCAATTTAATCTAAACATTGCCGCTTGGACCTCTGCCTAATTGTTGGAGCTTGTACCAAGGGGGTACTGTGAAAGCAAAAATAAGTTTCTCCTGCTTGATCCCTAAGAATGCCACCCCTTTCTATATTGCCTGGATTATCTAATGCACTACCATCCATGTTCAATTTGCAGTAGTTAATAGGGGGTTTATTCCAGATGGCTGGCCTGATTCCTACTTCATGGGAGCATCATTGAACATAGTTGATCAGTTCAGGCCAGGAGCTAGGCCAATGCAAATAGGGAAAAATAGTATTGAGAAGGTGAGAAATGTCTTTGAAGATCATGAACTTGACTCTTGTACTGCTCGACTGTTTCCCTCCATATTTAGCTGAGCACCTGTTCTTCCAAAGGTTCCAGTTGATGATGATAGGCATTGCATGATATAGAAGTTTTTGAAGTTCATTTTTTTGCTTCATGGTCCACCATCTCATGATCAGATTCTGTAAAGGAATCTTGTCCTGCCTAAATCCCAGTATAGCGGAATGATATTGCCAAATGTGATTAGCAAAATGTTCCGTCACAAAGACGTGGTCAATCGTATCCCAACCAGCCTTGATACAACAAGAACACTTAACAGGGGGGACTCCAAAGGTAGCTGTTTTGTCATTACTAGGCAATTTCCTTCTCAAGGCTCTCCATAAAAGAAGTGAAACCTTGAAGGGAATGTGTCTATGCCAAATATATTGTACAACTTTCTTTTGGGCCTTTTGGTTTTAATATTCTCCCATGCAGAAGTACACGTGAATTTCCCATTGTCAGTAAGTTTCCAGATAGATTGGTCTGCAACACCTTCTTGAAACTGAAACTGTATACTCAAAATCTTTGGGACCATCAAGGGATGAGCATGTTGTATAACCATAGTTTCATTCCACCCTCCTTTAAGCATGTATTGAGAGACAGTGTTGTTGTTGAGTCGATTTCTTTCATTGGTATGATGAGCAAGAGGACATTCCCCTAGACAATCATCCCACCAAAAACTGCAAGTACCAGAATTAATCTTCCACATGATGTGCTCTTCAACCAGAGATTTGTTTTGGCTCATATATTTCCAAACCAGTGATTGTCCCATATCCCAGTTCTTGGCAACAAGATTAGCTCTTTGGTAGTACTTGGCCTTGATGAATTGTCCCCATAAGGAATTAGTACTTCTAAAGTGCCACCACTGTTTATATTGAAGGGAAATGCATATATCATTAATGTGTCTTACCCGCAGACTCCCTTCATCATAAGGAAAACTGATGTTCTCACAGGAAGCCAGTGGTATTTTTTCTTATATTTTTCTCTTCCCCAGAAGAAATCAGCAGTAAGTCTTTTGATGTAATGAAGGGTGATTTTGGGAGGAGTAATAGCAGCCATGGTGTGAAGGGGAATGGAGTGAAGGACACGCTTCACTAGAGTTAATCTGTCCCCAAAGTTCAGCATCTTAGCTTGCCACCCACTAATCCTTTTAGCTATCTTATCCACCAATTCAGAGTAGTAGATAATTCTATGACCCCCTATGTACAAAGGACATCCGAGATAGTTAATGGTATTGTCCTTCTGTGTAAATCTAGATTCCTCTTTGATCATTTCAGCAATGCCTTGAAGAGAATCAGTAGGAAGCATGAAGTGGCTCTTATATCTATTAATAAGCTGATCAGACACCTGCTCATATGTAATTAGAGTCTTCATAATAAGCTGAATAGCATGTCTTTTGCCAGAGGTAAATATAATAACATTATCAGCAAAGCTAAGATGGTTTATTTGAGGACCTCTAGGTTCCATGTGAAATCATTGGTTGTTCTGATTCAAATACAAGTTATTTAGCATCCTTGACAATACTTCAGCTCTAAAAATAAATTGGGTTGGAGACAAAGGATCACCGTGTTTCAAACCTCTAGTTGAGTGTAAGAAACCATGTCTGGCCCCATTAATGATAACAGAGTACCAGTTGTTGCTCATAATCCTCCAGATCATGTCAATAAAAAATTCATCAAAACCCATTTTCCTCATGACCAAACAAGTGTAAGCCCTGGACTCTCTATCATATGCCTTGGCCATGTCTATCTTAATAACTACATTATCCCCCTCATTGGGTTTCTTGATGCGATGAATGATTTCCTGAGCCAATATAATATTTTCAGAAATACTTCTGCCTCTTACAAACCCACTCTGATTTTCTGAGATAAGATTGGACAAGATGGGAGCAAGTCTGATATAGAGGCGCGTTTCTGGCAATATGTTCGTGATTCTCACAGAAATTGCCTCTTGATTGCCATCGATTGGGACGGTAGAAGCAATTGGTTTTTTTCTATGTTGTAGATCAAGACTAGTAGATTCCGTATATCCAATAACTTTTCCTCGAATCATATTGTTTACTCCAGGGGGAATAATTTCTCGCATCCCTTCTAACTCTTTAATTGAAATCGTTGTGTTGATTGTGTCTGTATTTTGTGATTTTGTGGAGTTGTTGGATGAATTAGAGATAGTGGGTGGATGGGTTATGTTGCCATCATTCAGACGCTCCGATTGATGATCGTCCGGTGGCCTGGGGAGCTCTACCGTTGGCTCACGCGCCATTTTGGCAGAGCGCGTAGGAGATAAAGTTACAGCCGTTATTGGCTATTTTTTCAGAGCATTTTTTTTAGTGAGAATTTAGAGAGAGAAAAAATTAAGGAAATGTGGATGCAATGGGGTTTACAGTTTAGGGCTTAGGGTTTATGGTTTAGGGTTTAGTGTTCAAAGTTTATTGTTTTTTTTTTTGTTTTTTTCTTTATTTGAACGACCCTTGGGGGGGTCAGGGGCTTAGCAACACCCCCAGGCCTTAGCATAAATAAAACAAAAAAAGTGATACAAGGAGGGGGCCATAAACCTTACCTCCGATCCTATGGTGGTTCAGGAGTCGACCTACCTACTAAGGTTAGTCTACTCATCCCCATACTAGAAAAGGTAAACCTATAACTAAGCATCTAAGGAGAGGACTCCTCTCAATACAAAGTTACTAGGAAAGCATAAATAAGGGAGACTCTCCCCTTACAAAGGAAGAAAAAAGATTATTCAAAATTACTATGCCTAATCAAAACACAGTCCTGCTACTCCTGTAAAGGAAACAATTTAAGGGGGTTTTTTAATTCTTTTCAACTTCTTTCTTCTGAAACTCTGTACACCAATTTTCTCTAGAATATAGCTTCCTCTTGCTGTATTTGGTAACTGCCTGTAGGTATAATAGTGTTGTATGATATCTTGTCTGTGGCTTTGCTTAGATACGAAATCTACAGTGCTGTTGGCCTCTCTGTAAGTATGAACGCACTGGAAGAATTCACATTGGTTAACTAACGTTTGGAGCTCCTGTACATACCTTTGAATCCTCCAAGGTGGAGTAGCTATCTGCAGCAGCCATTTTGTTAACAGTTCTGAGTCTACCTCTAGAATAATGTTGTTGTACCCATGCTGAATGCACCAACTTAGACCATAGCTGGCAGCTTGTACCTCTGCGTGATTATTGGTTTCTTCTCCAAGAGGTATAGAAAAAGCATAAATGATATCCCCATGTTCATCTCTCATAATACCCCCCCCCCTCCAATCTTCCCAGGGTTGTGCAAGGCACTACCATATGTGTTAAGCTTATATCTAGTGGGAGGAGGAGTTTTCCAAAGAGTTGAAGTGACTTTAGTATCGTGTTTGCATCTTTCGATCGTGTCCACCACTTCTGTCCACTGCAGGGGCCAGTGAATGTATGGAAAAACAGAACTTAGCAGCTAGAGAATGTCTTTGAGGATCATGTATTTGACTCTTGTGATGCTTGATTTTCTGCCCCCGTACTTTGCTGAACACCTATTCTTCCACAGGTTCCAACAAACCACTATGGGCAGTGTTTGAATAAGGATCTTGTGGGCTTCATTTTTTGCTTTGTTCCCACACCAGCTCGAAAGATAGTTGATCAGTGAAGTCTGCTGGACATTAACTCCCATAGCACCAGAAAAGAGTTTCCAGATATGAGCTGCAAAATGCCCTTGAATGAATATGTGATCCACTTCATCCCAACCTTGTTTAATACAACATACACATTTTACAGGCTCCATTCCAAATGTTGCTAATTTTTCATTGGTTGGCAATTTATTCCTTAATGCTCTCCAAAGGAGAAAGGACATCTTGAAGGAAATATTTTTGTGCCAAATCAGTGAATTGATACCTTTAGCATTCCTCCTATTTCTGCAAATTTCCCAGGCTGAAGCACATGAGAATTTTCCAGACTCATTAGGTTTCCAGACTGCTGTATCTTTCACTCTTGTTGGTACTGGAAACTGGTGCCCAGGATATGAGGAATGAGCAGTGGTGGGACCTGCTGTCTCAGCTTCCTTTCATTCCATTTTCCATTGACAAGAAAATGGGCAATAGTGGCATTGTTGAGGCTGGAAATATGGTTGGTATACTTAGCCAAGGCACCTCCCCCTAGCCAGTCATCCCACCAAAAGGAGCAACTTCCAGATTTTATTTTCCAAGTGATATGTTCTTCAACTTTGTTCTTATTCTTCATCATATAATTCCACACCAAAGTCTGTCCTGCATCCGCCTTCTTTGCAACTGGATTGGCTCTCTGGCAGTATTTGGATTTAAGGAACTGACCCCAAAGAGAATGGCTTGATCTGAATGTCCACCATTGTTTATATTGCAAATACGTACATATATCTGTGAGTCTTCTGATCCCCACTCCTCCTTATGCACAATGGCTCATGGTCTCAAGGGATGCCCAATGGTACTTCCTTTTGTCCTGATCTCTTCCCCAGAAAAAATCTGTTATAAGAGACTCTATATACTTGATAGTTGTACTCGGGGGGGGGGGGGGAAATTGCAGCCATTGTATGAATAGGTATAGACTGCAGAGTATGCTTAACCAAAGTGATTTTGCCTCCAAAGCTGAGAATCCTTGCCTGCCATCCACAAATCTTTTTGGAAACTTTCTCAACCAATTGAGAATAAAAAATGATCCTTTGTCTACCAATATAAAGAGGGCAGCCTAAGTATGTAATTGGACTGTCTTTCTGCGTAAAGCCTGTGACCTCCTGGATGGTGCTGATGATATCTTGAGGAGTGTTGGTTGGAACCATAAAGTGACTCTTTTCTTTGTTGATAAGCTGATCAGAAGTGTGTTCATATTCCTCCAATGTGTCCATGATGAGTTTCATAGAATGTTTATCTGTAGAAGTAAACACAATCACATCATCCGCAAAACTTAAATGGTTGATCTGGGGCCCTTTGATTTTCATGCTGAAACCTTTATATCTTTGATTCTGTTGTAGAAGGTTAAGCATTCTTGAGAGTACCTCCGCACCTAAAATAAATAGGGCCGGAGATAGCGGATCACCTTGCTTAAGACCTCTAGTTGAATGAAAAAAACCTTGTCTGTGGCCATTAATAATGATTGAATACCAATTGTTACTCATGATTCTCCAGATGAGATCAATGTAAACCTCTCCAAAGCCAAGCCTTCTCAACACCAAACAAGTGAATGACCAAGACACTCTATCATACGCCTTGGTCATGTCTAGTTTGATCACAACATTATCCCCCTCTTTGGGCCTCTTAATTCCATGAGTAATTTCTTGTGCAAGCATGATGTTTTCTGTTATGCTTCTCCCCCTTACAAACCTTGATTGATTATCTAAGATTAATAGAGGGAGAATGTTTGCAAGTCTCATACTTAACAGTTTGGAAATAATCTTGTTGGAGAAGTTGCTGAGACTAATAGGCCTGAGATCACTGAATTTATTAGGTTGTTCAGTTTTGGGAAGTAAAACTAAACAAGCGTGAGACATAAACTTAGGCATGATGTGACCACAAAAGAAGGACTGCACTGCTGCCAGTAGATCTTCTTTAATGATGTTCCAGCATGCTTGGTAGAACTTGCCCCCTATACCATCTGGGCCAGGTGCTGAGTTTGGGTTCATAGCAAACACCACCTGTTTTAGTTCCTCCAAAGTAGGCATTTCCTGCAGCTTCTGATTCTGTTCTGGAGTGACTAAGGTAGGCAAATGTTGGAGACTTCTTTCATCAATTCTGCAGCTCTGACCAGTAAACATTTTCTGAAAGTATTCACAGACTGCCTGTGCGATCTGATCATCACCCTGTATCCACACATTATCATCAGTGCAGATTTTATGTAGAAACAACCTTCTTCTTCTTCCCCTCATCAGTGCATGGACATATTTGGTGTTCGCATCCCCTTCCTTAAACCATTGGAGCTGAGTCTTCTGTTTGAGTATAGATTCCTCCAGCTTCAAAAATCTAATATAGTTGGCATTCATAAGATGTAGTTGTTGTCTAAGCTCCTCTGTGTTATTAGTCAGAAGTTCTTCCTCAGCTTTCCTGATTGTCTCCTCATACTCCTTTACTTTAGCATAGATATCCCCATACTCCTTCTTTGACCAGTTGCTCAAGGTAGAGGTTAACCTCTTCAATTTCTGATGCAATTGCCACATAGGGTTACCACTGACCTCCCTATCCCAGCATTGTCGAACAGTCTCCATGAAGTTGTCATTGTCTACCCAACAATGCAAGAATTTAAAGTATTTGGTATGACTTTCATTTTTCCTAACCACTTCCATCAACAAGGGGCAATGATCAGACCCAACAGAGGGAAGGTGTTCAATAGTAGTAAGGGGCATAACCTCTAGCCATTTATCATTAACCATGGACTTGTCCAGCCTCTTCCATACTCTAGCCTGTGCAGCCCTTTGATTACACCAAGTGAAGGGAGTTCCTGTATAGCCAATGTCAATCAAGCCACAAGCTTCTATTACACTAATAAACTCAAAGCTCTTGTTCATGTTGTAAGGCCTACCCCCTAACTTTTCCTCTATAGAAGTGATAACATTGAAGTCTCCAATGGTACACCAAGGGATATCCATGTTAGTATAGTGTATCAATCTGTCCCATAGAGGCCTCCTCATATGATCTTTACATTTGGCATAAATAAAGGATGCCAAGAATTTTTCTGTGAGATCAGCATGCTTGAATTCTCCTGTGATATGTTGATCATTATTCTCATGAATAGTGCCAGTGATTTCATTAGACCAGAACAACCAGATTTTTCCATTAGGATTACTGACTGCATGGTCCATTTGAAATTGGATTCTCACCATGTTAAGTTGAGAGTTGTATGCAAAGGGTTCAAGGATAGCAATCATAGATAACTGATGCAATTTCTTGAGTCTTTGAATTCTCTCCAAAGATCCTTGGGTGTTGATACTCCTAGCATTCCAACAAATGGTCTTAATCATTAAAAACCTTTAGATTTGGACCTTGTAATGGGTCTGCTGGCAGTAGCAGAGATACTGTTGGTGGCCTGATGTTTGGTTGGTCTGTGTTGTTTCCTACCTCTTGGAGATAGACCCTGTTGTTCTGCAATTTCCTGGACTTCTTCTGGGCATTCATCATGAAACGTGGAACCAAATGCTTGTATTAGAAGATTACTAGTTTCTTCATCCTCTTCATCAAATTCTTCAATGGATTGGTTGTCAGGATCCAATTCATCTTCAGAGTTCCATGCCCCATAATCATCTTGAATTTGTCTGCCTTCTCTGCCTTTGTTTGCAACCTGTTCCTCTGGCTGTTTTCCTTTGTCTGTTAAATCAGTTTCCTGCTCAATATTCTTTTGCTGCTCTTTTTTTATAGACTCCCTTTTCTTTTTGCTTAACTTTCCTCTAGATTTATTATTGGATTTCTGCTGCCCTGTATCAGTTATCAGATCATTCTCTTTCTGAACTGCATGCTGACCTGCCTTGTTTTGAGTGGAGTTCGGGGTAGTAGGGGCTCTAAAGTCATTCCTATGGTCATTATCCACAACCTCATGCAGAACATGAGTCAAATCCCTCCCCCCTTTGGACACCCCATCCTGCAAATTAGTGTGTATCTCCTGTACCCTCCCTTCCATGCCTCCAACAGCTTCCTCAACAACATTAGCGACAACATTACTAAGGGGTGTAGGGAATGGGAGCACAGAGTAAAAACATGCATCTGTAGTCTCTTCCCTATTTTGCTTGTTGCCTGAATATCCTGGAGCATGTTTACTGCCTTGTACGTCATTCAAAGCCTCAGTATTTTGTTTTTTCTGCTTGTTTGGTGAATCAGGCTGATTAGACTTGCCTGATCCTTCCCCAAAATGGTTTTGTTTGACTGGTTTACTGGCAGTATTTTGTACTCCTTCATTTTCTTGATTTTCGCTTTGATCCTGTGATTCCAGATTAGTATAAGTATTATGATTGATGATAGTATCTTTACCTGACTTACCTTGCTGCTGCTGTTGTGTGTTGGTAGGTGGGTTGTGCTGAGGTGAGGTCGATCTGTCCTCAGTGTTGTGATTGATCTTGGTGTGTTTTCTCCTTTATACCTGCCACTGTTCTTCCTGTTGAGTGTTAGATTGCCCTCGTTGTTGTTGTTGGTTTATGTCTCTAGTAATGTGACCTGCTTCCCTGTTGTTTTGGTTGTCTTTCTCCTTTCTATTGTCTTTTCCTTGCTCAGTTCTGGTTTTGTTTTTCTTCTCGTTCTCAGCTTCTTTCTTTTTCTTGTGTTCCTCATCTCGTTTCTTGATGTTGCAGTCATATTCATGATGCCCCTGATGTCTGCAGTACATGCAGTATTCTGATACGCCTTCATATTGCACTTGTTGCCATCTTCCAATGTTATAGTCATCTTCATCAATGCCCATCCAAACATGTGGGGGTCTTGCCTTGGTGAGATCAATTTGTACCTTTACCCTTGCCACACTTCCTCTAGTCTTTTGAGCTGTTGGAGAATCAAGATATAGCTCTTTCCCGATTGGCTTCAAAAGAATAGAAACAAACTCTTTTTTGTAACAATGCCAAGGGAGCTCAGGTAAGGTTACCCAAACAGGTACAATAGGAGTTTCCTGTTCAGGCCTGGAGGTAGGAGTCCATACTTGGATTCTCATGAGTTGTCCCTCAATAGTCATCTTTTGTTTAATCCACACCGTGATATAGTCCAAGTCATTATCAAGATCAATGTAGACATGCCTTGAGTTAAAATGTCAGATTTTCACACCCCCAGATAATTGAGTTTGAAGAATAAAGTTTTTCCTTATTAACTCGAGTTTGGGCATGGTAGTGCTGAATTTCCCAATTAAGGGAAACTTGCAATCAGTAACAAGTGTTTGATGGAAGTCATCCCTTTTGAATATCACAACTGGTAGTCCCTGCCTGGTAGTAAACTCATGGGCTTCGAGATTTAAAGAATCCTCTTTCTGATTTTGGTTTTATTTGAGTTTTGCTGCAAAAGTCTGGATCACTGTAAAAGGGGCAGGTTCAGGGATTTGTTCTTTCTTTGAATGGTTCTGAGAGCTTTGGGGGTTATTGACAGTTGGTCCAGAAGTATTTTGATCCCCGATTTTGTTCCTATTGGGAGGGTGAGATTGTTTCTCAAAGTTGCTGGAAATTTTAGGGAACCTATGATTAGCATTATTGCCCTGACCTTTGTCCTGTTTTCCATTCTCCTGATGGTCCTTAGAATTCAAAGCCGTGTCCTGCAATTTCTGTTTCTCTAGATTTCTACTTTGCTCATTTGCATGAATTTGCAAATGAGCATTAGTCTTAAAACTAACGACTTGACTATTGTTGTGTTTAGCGAGATTACCTGATGGTATTACTTGCCATTGCTGCTGGTAATCAGTCCCTTGATGTTGTGCATTGTTGTCCTTTTGCTTTCTTTCCTTATTCTGTCGAATTAACTCTGGGATGGGCATATTCTAGTTGCCCTGCACTCCAAACGAAAATTTGGATGAGGTATCCCCTTTTGAATGATCGTGTGTGCCTTGGATTTGTGACATGGGAGTCTGATTGCCCTGTTTTGCAGCTTTGCTTGGTATTTGTTGTTCACTGTCTTTGTTCTTCTCATTCATTCTTCCTTGGCTTTGATTGGAGTCTGTTATCCTTGGATTGTTGTTTATCATCGGTGTAGACATGTTTCTCCCCTCCAAACCTTCATCTAAACATGTATCAAAACGAGACATTTCATTAAGATATTTAGAATTTACCTGGACTCCAGCAGACCCACCGGAATTCATCTCCGTCACGATTCGCCGGTCCAAATTGCTTGAAATTGCTATGAGATGTTCGTCTAGATGAGGAGAAGAATCCCCAGTGAATGAATCCTCATTATCCGGCTCAGAACCAGTCCGAACTTGAGTGTACTGTAATGGCGGCTCATTGGCAATTTTCAAAAAATCTTCAGCTTTAGATCTCTCAAATGGTAAGATAGAATCAGTTGCAATTTGTACTGGAACTAGATCTTGCATAGATGGATCCACATCCACCTCCAGATTTGCTTGAATCATCTTCGATTGGTCATCGGAATTAAATTCACGAGTTCCGTCTAGCTCTCTCTTCGAAATCGCCACACATATCGCCTCATCTTTTCACAAATTCGAAGAGTTGTAGGTTGAATTAGACGGTGATTCTTCTTGGGTTTTGTAGCTATTGTCATGGCGCTTCTTTTCCATTAAGTCCGGTGGCCTTAGGGGCCCGTTCGGCGGCTGTGTGGCCATTCCGGTGGAACTGGCCAGAAATTCGCCCAATTGAGAGAGAGTGCGCTAGTGAGATATTTTTAGAGAGAGAATTTTTTTTTAAGTTTATTGTTTAGGGTTTAAGGTTTAGGGTTTAGGGTTTAGTTTTACCATTTAGGATTAATATTTAGGGTTAGGGTTTAGGGTTTAGGGTTCCAAGTGTAGCATTTAGGGTTTAGGGTCTAGGGTTAAGGGTTTTGGGATTAGGGTATATGGTTTAAGGTTTAGGGTTTAGAGTTTTGAATTTAGGGTTCCAAGGTTAGGGTTTATGGTTTATGGTTTAGAGTTTAAGGTTGAGGGTTATGAGTTTCAGGATAAGGGTATACCATTTAGGGTTTAGGGTTTATGGTTTAGGTTTTAGAGTTTAGTGATTAGGGTGTAGGGTTTTGGGTTTACAGTTTACAGTTTAGGGTTGAGGGTTTAGGGTTTAGTGTTTAGGGTTTCATGTTAAGGGTTATGGTTTAGGATTTTTGGTGTAGGGTTTAGGTTTTATAGTTTAGGATTTAGGATATAGGGTTTAGCGCTTAGGGTTTAGGGTTTAGGGTTTTTTTTTTTTTTTTTGGAATGACCCTTGGGTGGGTCAGGGGCTTAGTAACACCCCCAGGCCATAATATAAATAAAATAAAAATAAGTACAGGGATGGGGGCATAAAACCTTACCACCGGTCCTATGTTGGTTCAAGGGTCGAACTTCCTACTAAGGAGATTCAACTCATCCCCATACTATAAAAAAGGAAACCTAGTTCTAAGCACCTAAGGAGAGGACTCCTCTCAATACAAGGATACTAGGAAAATATAAATAAAGGAGACTCTCCCCTTACAAAGGAAATAGAAAAAGCCCATTCCAAATAACTATACCTACTACTAGACATAGTCAAGTTGAAAAGGGAGGGAAACACCTTAATCAAGCTGGTTTTTGAATTCTTTTCAGCTTCCTTCTTCTGAAATTGATCATAACTATCTTCTCCAATAAGTAGCCTCCTTTGACTGAAATAGGTAGTTGGTTGAGAGTGTAAAATAATTGACGAATATCTTTCTTGTGGCTCAACTTGGCAAGAAAGTCAGCCGTGGTGTTGGCTTCTCTGTAGGTATGGAGGCATTGAAATGCTTCCATTTGTTGAATGAGGTTCTGTAGCTCCTAAACATATTGTTGTATCTTCCATGGAGGATTAATATTGAGATTTAGCCAGTGAGTGAGGAATTCCGAGTCCACTTCTAGCACAACCTTCTTGTAGCCATGTTGATAGCACCAGTTAAGACCAAACACAACTGCCTGGACTTCTGCCTGGTTATTGGTGCCTGTACCTAGAGGTACTGTGAATGCAAATATAATATCCCCTTCTTGGTCTCTGAGAATGCCTCCCCCTCCTATTTTGCCAGGATTCGCTAATGCACTACCATCAGTGTTCAATTTATAGTATTTTACAGGTGGTTTGCTCCAGATGACAGGTCTGATTCCTATTTCATTAGAGCATTGTTGGACATAGTTAAGAAGTTCCTGCCAAGAGCTTGGCCATTGCAGATAGGGAAAGACAATATTGAGGAGGAGGGAAATGTCTTTAAAGATCATAAATTTGACTCTTGTGATGTTCCAGCTGATGATGATAGGCATTGCATGATACATGAGTTTCTGAACATCATTTCTATATTCCATGGTCCACCATCTCGTGATCAGATTCTTCAGGGGAATCTTGTCCTGCCTAACTCCAAACAAAGTTGAGTGTAGTTGCCAAATGTGGTTTGCAAACTGTCCAGTGGCAAAATGTGATCAATAATGTCCCATCCCGACTTGATGCAGCAAGAACACCTTACAGGAGTCACTCCAAAAGCAGCTGTTCTGTCATTCGTAGGAAGTTTCCCTCTCAAAGCTCTTTATAAAAGAAAGGAGACCTTGAAGGGAATGTGTCTGTGCCAAATGTATTTGTACAGCTTGGTTCTTGGTCTCTTGTTTCTAATACTCTCCCATGCAGAGGCACAAGTGAATTTCCCATTATCAGTAAGTTTCCATATTGGTTGGTCTGCAACTCCTTCTTGAAGCTGAATCTGTACCTTGAGAATTTTTTGGATCATGAAGGGGGGTGCATGTTGTCTAACCATATTCTCATTCCACCCTCCATTAAGAATGAATTTAGAGACCGTAGTGTTGTTAAGTCTAGTGCTTTCATTGGTATGATGAGCAAGAGGACCATTCCCTAGCCAATCATCCCACCAGAAATTGCAGGTACCCGAGTGTATCTTCCAACTGATGTGCTCTTCTAGTAGGGATTTGTTTTGGTTCATATATTCCCAAACCAATGACTGACCCGTATCCCACTTCTTGGCAAATGGATTAGCTCTTTGGCAATACTTGGCCTTGATGAATTGTCCCCATAATGAGTGAGTACTTCTAAAGTGCCACCACTGTTTATACTGGAGAGAAGTGCATATATCCTTTAGGTGTCTTACTTCCAGACCACCTTCATCATAAGGAAAGGTGATGTTCTCCCAAGAAGTCCAATGGTATCTTTTCTTATCTTTTTCCCTTCGGCAGAAAAATCTACAGTTAAGCTTTTTATGTATTGAAGGGTGGTTTTGGGAGGGGCAATAGCAGCCATGGTGTGAATGGGAATGGACTGAAGAACATATTTCACTAGAGTTAATCTACCCCCAAAATTCAACAACCTAGCTTGCCACCCACTGATCCTTTTAGCCACCTTATCCACCAGCTGGGAGTAATAGATGATTCTCTGTCTCCTAATATACAAAGGACACCCCAGATAGTTAATGGGACTGTCCTTCTGTGTAAAACCAGATTCCTCCTTAATGATATCAGTAATGTCTTGGGGAGAGTCCACATGAATCATGAAATGGCTTTTGTCTCTGTTAATAAGTTGATTAGAAACTTGTTCATAAGTAGTCAGGGTCTTCATAATAAGCTGAATATCAAGTCTCTTGCCAGAGGTAAATATAATAACATCATCTGCAAAGCTAAGATGGTTTATCTGAGGGCCTCTAGGTTCCATATGGAAACCTTGATAGTTCTGCTTCAAATAAATGTTGTTCAACATCCTTGACAACACTTCAGCTCCTAAAATAAATAAGGCTGGAAACAAAGGGTCACCTTGTTTCAAACCTCTAGTAGAATGGAAGAATCCATGCCTGGTTCCATTAATGATAACCGAGTACCAATTGTTGCTCATAATCCTCCATATCATACCAATGAAGAATTCACTAAAGCCCATTTTCCTCATGACCATACAAGTATAAGCCCAGGACACTCTATCATAGGCCTTGGCCATGTCTAGCTTTATCACTACATTATCCCCCTCCTTGGGCTTCTTGATGACATGAATGATCTCCTGAGCCAACATAATGTTCTCGAAATGCTTCTACCTCTTACTAAACCACTCTGATTTTCTGAAATAAGGTTTGACAAGATAGGTGCAATTCTGATACTAAGGAACTTGGAAATGATCTTATTTGAGAAATTGCTCAAGCTTATAGGCCTGAATTCAGACAGTTTGTTTGGATGATCATCCTTTGGAAGAAGAAACAAACAAGCATGAGTCATGTATTTAGGCATATTGTGACCACATAAGAAGGCTAGCACTGCTTTGTAGAGGTCCTCTTTGATGATGTCCCAACATACCTGGAAAAATTTTCCATTCATACCATCTAGTCCTGCAACTGAATTAGGGTTCATGGGAAAAACCACCTGTTTCACTTGTTCAATAGTAGGATCAGCCTTTAGAGCCTGATTTTGTTCATCAGTGATCAGTCTAGGTATACATTGAAGGATCTCCTCATTGATGTTATCCTGTAAAAATATTTTGGAAGTGTTCACAGGCATCTCTAGCAATATTAACATCTCCTTGTATCCATTCTCCACTTTCATTACTGATCTGGTGGATGAATAACTTTCTCCTTCTTCCTCTCATAAGAGCATGAAATTTTTTTGTGTTGGCATCTCCTTCCCTGAACCACTGAAGTTGAGTCTTCTGTTTAAGAATAGTAGCCTTCATTTTCAGAAATTTAATATACTCAGCATTAACACAATCGAGCTTAGTTCTACTGTCTACAGTATTATTTTGTAATACGTCTATCTATGCATTTCTAACCTTCTCTTCAAATTCTTTAACTGTAGCAAATATGTCCCTATATTCTCTTTTAGACCAAGCACTGAAAGTTCAAACCAGCCTCTTCATTTTTTGATGCAAGCACCACATGGATCCCCTGTAACTTCCTTTTCCCAGTAGTTTTGGACAGCGCTCATAAAGGTTTCATTTTCTACCCAAATATGTAGGAACTTGAAGTATTTGATAGTGGGCTCCTGTTTATCAATCATTTCCAGTAACAGAGGATTGTGATTAGACCCTACAGAGGGTAAATGTGTTATAACTATCTAAGGCATCTTGTCTAGCTAGTCATCACTAACCATAGCTCTATCAAGTCTCTTCCACACTCTTGCTTCTTCATCCCTATTATTGCACCAAGTGTATTGAGAACCACTGTATCCCAGATCAATAAGCCCACTAGCTTCAATCATACTGATGAATTCAAAGCTCTTGTTCATGTTGTAAGGTACTCCCCCCCTTCTTTACATCAATAGAAGTGATCACATTGAAATCACCCATTGTGCACCAAGGAATTTTCACAGTTGACAGGTGAATGAATCTGTCCCACAAAGTCCGTCTGAGCTCATCCTTACACTTATCATACACAAAGTTGATCATGAATTTCTCAGGGATCCCTGTGTGTTTCATCTCACAGGTCACTTGCTGGTCATCAATTCTAAGATGGTACAGTCATTGTCAATAGTCCAAAAAATCCAAATCTTACCATTTTGGTTAGAGAAGGCATTGTCCATATTGAGCTGAATTCTGTAGTTTTTAAGCTGGGAATTATCTGAAAAAGGTTCAAAAATTTCAATCATAGAGAGATTATGAATTTTCTTGAGATTTTGGACCCTTTCCAGTGATCCTTTGGTATTGATACTTCTAGTATTCCAACACATTGCTTTAATTATTAAAAACCTTTGCTTTTGGACCTAGTAATGGGTCTGCTAGAGTTAGCAGATGTATTTATAGAGGGCTGTCTGGTTTGTTGCCTGACTTGTTTCCTCCCTCTAGGTGACAGACATTGTTGATCAGCAATAGCTTGGATTTCTGCTTGAGACTGATTCTGGAAAGTGGATCCAAAGGCCTTAATCAGGTGAGCACTAGTCTCATCCTCCTCCTCTGCATTGAGAGACTGGTTGTCTTCATCAAATTCATCTTTAGAGTTTAAGACATCATAATCTGATCTCTGGTTCTGATTCTGATTTCTTGTAACCTTCTTACCCTAAAAATTCTTATCATTGCTTTCAACCTCTTGTTGTTGTTTTCTCTTCATAGCTTCCCTTTTTTTTCTTACTTGGCCTACCTTGTGATATGTTGTTAGTGTGGTTCCCTATACTCTCATTAATAGGAGAATCTTCAGATATATTAACCCTTGATACCTGTTGAGTCTGAGAATTACCAGCACCCTTCAGCTTATTACCACACGCCTGAGTTTGAGACTGATCACCCTTTCCTATTTCCTCAACACCTGAGGCCCATTGGACCTGTTCAAAGTTGTCCTTTTGTCTGATTATTTGGGGGATATGCGGATTATTCTGCATAGGTGTAGTGGTAGCAGGAGCTCTAAAGTCTGTTCTATGGTCGAAGTGAATTTCCTGATGGAAAACATGAGGTAGACTTCCCCCTTTGGTAACCCCTTCCTGCAAGTTAGTTGGCTACTCCTTACATCCCCCATCTAAATCTCCAGCAGCTTTATCAGCAATTACAACATTCACGCGAGGCTTAGTAAAGGGGGTTGGGATATAGGAAGAACTGAGTCAATACCTGTGGTCTTGTTACTTGTGGTTGCAGCAGCCTATTTCTCTTGCATCGTAACATAATCAAACTTGTTATCAAGATCAATATACACATGTCTAGAGTTATAGTGTGTTATTTTAACTTTCCCAGTAAGCTGAGGTTGAAGGGTAAAGCTCTTTCTAATGATCTCCATTTTAGGCATGGTGTTGGTAAACTTTCCCACTAAAGTGTGTTTACAGCTTTCAGCAAGTTTGATATTATAATCATCCTCTTCTAGAAGCACTGCGGGCAGCCCTTGTCTAGTAGTGAAAACAGGACTATCTAAAACTATAGGAATTTCATTCTTTGACTGATTATATCTCAAGCGAGCAGCAAACGATTGAACAATAGTGAAAGGTGCAGGTTTAGGAATTATATCCTGTTTGTTATTATTTTGAGCCTGACCAGTTTTCTGCTTGTTTGGTTGTTTCACAATTCTTTGAGCAGCAGTATGATTAGCTTGATGAGTATCATTTCTATTCCTCTGAGAGTTAGGATCATACCTAGTATAATTGTTGGAGATCTTAGGGAAGTTATTATGATATGCCAAGTTAGCTCTGTCATTGCCCTGTTGTAGCCTAGTAGTTCCTCCCGGTTGATTTATGTCCTTATGTTGCTACTTTTGGCCCTCCTTGGCCTTTTGAACCTGTACCTGTTACGACAATTCTACAATTCTACTGATTTGCTCATTTACCCCATTGTGTAAATGAGAATCAGTGTTAGTAGCATCAATTTGTGCATTATTTTCCTTATTTGATTTACCTGGCAGCACTTCTTTGCCTTTAGTTTGTTGCCTTGAACCTGTTTGTTCCTTACTTTGCTGATGATCATGCCTAGGTTCCTCAGATGGTTTTTCCTGTGTTGATGTGTCTTGCAATGCACAAGGAATGGAAATTGGAATTATGCGCAGTGATTTACCTGCAACCGCAAATGAAAAATTCGAAGATTGAGCTTCTTCAGATAGGTTTGCTGAAGCCTGTTGCTTTGCGATCTGATCGATGGCCTGCTGTTCAGGTAAGTTCATTTGTTGCATTTAATTATTTTCCTCTTGCATTGTTCTTGTCCCTGTTGAAACAATTGCTCCCACATGAATATTATGTCCTACAGATGTAGCTGGGAATGAATCATTTTCTTCCACCTCCTGCTCTCTTTGACTGGTTCCCTTTTTCATATTCAACATGGCTTCAGCAGGTTGGATTGATTGGTTATTGTTGGTGTTTCCTCCATCCAAATTGCTTGAAATTTCTAATAGATGAATGTCCACTGGAGGGGATAAGTTTCCTTTCCCAGACTTTTCGTATATTTCGGTGACATGAATTCGATTTTCATCGGAATTCTCACCGGCTACGATTCCACCATCCATTTTGCTTGAAATTTCTGTGAGATGAACCTCATCATGAGGGGAGTAATCCCCAGTGACTGAATCTGCTCGAATTTGGCTAGAGGTGACTCGAAATTGAGGGCGCATTTTTGGCGACAAGTTCGCGATTCTCGTAGAAATTGCCTCTCGATTTATGGTGATTGAGACGGTGGAATCACTTGGTTTTTTGCTATGTTGTAGATCGAGATTAGTAGGTTCCATATTTCCAATCCCGTTTCCTCGAATCAAAGTGTTAACTCCCATGGAAATGATTTTTCGCGTGCCTTCTAACTCTTTAACCGAAATTGCAGTGTTGATCTCCTCTATGTTTTGTGACTTGGTGGAGTTGTGGGATGAATTTGAGAGAGTGGTTGACTGGGTTTTGTTGCTGTCATTCAGGCGCCCCTGTTGCAAATCGTCCAGAGGTCTGGGGAGCCCCGATGGTGTCTCACACGCCATTGCGGCTATACGCGTAGAAGCTGAAGTTAAAGTCTTCAGCGGCTAATTTCGGGAGCGCTCTTTCAGAGAGAGAAAGTAGAGAGTGAAAAAAATAGAGAAATGAAGTTGCGATGGGTTTAGGGTTCGAAGTTTAGGGTTTAGGGTTTAGAGTTTAGCATTTAGGTTTTAGGGTTCAAAGTTTATGGTTTAGGGCTTAGAGTTCAAAGTTTATGGTTTAGGGTTTAGGGTTTAGGGTTTAAGGTTTAGTGTTTAGTGTTTAGGGTTTAGGGTCTAGGTTTAGCTCAGCCTTTAATGCTGAGGGTTTAAGGTTTGGGGTTCCAAGATTCAGATTAATTATGCTTTTTGTTTAGGTTTTAGGATTTTTGGTTTAGTGTTTAGTGTTTAGGGTTTCGGGTTTCGGGTTTAGCGTTTAGTGTTTTAGGTTTAGGGTTCCAAGTTTAGGGTTTAGGGTTTAGGGTTTAGGATTTAATGTTTAGGGTTAAGAGTTTCAAGATTATGGTGTAGCATTTAGCTTTTAGGGTTTTGGGTTTCGGGTGTAAGGGTTAGGGTATAGGGTTTAGGATTTAGGGTTTAGCGTTTAAGTTTTAGGGTTAGGGTTTAGGGTTTAGGGTTTAGGGTTTAGGGTTTAGGGTATAGTGTTTAGAGTTTAGGGTTTAGGGTATAGTGTTTAGGGTTTAAGGTTTAGGATTTAGGGTCAAAGGTTTATGGTTTGAAGTTTATTGTTTAGCATTTAGGGTTCGAAGTTTATGGTTTAGGGTTTAGGATTTAGGGTTTAGGTTTCAGGGATTATAGTTTAGGGTTTAGGATTTAGGATATGGTTTAGGGTTTAGGATTTAAGGTTTAGTGTTTGAACTTTAATTTTTAGGTTTAAGGTTTAGGGTTTAGGGTTTAGGGTTTAGGGTCCGAAATTTAGCATTTGGTGTTTAGGGTTTAGGGTTTTGTATTTTTGGTGTAGCGGTAAGAGTTATGGGATTAGGGTGTAGCATTTAGGGTTTAAGGTTTATCATTTAGGGTTTAGCATTTAGAGTTTAGAGATTACGGTTCAGGGGTTAGAGTTTAGGTTTACGGTTAAGAGTTTTAGGATAAGTGTATAACATTTAGGGTTTAGGGTTTATGGTTTAGGGTTTAGTGGTCAGGGTTTAGGGTTTAGGGTTAGGGTTTAGAGTTTCAGGTTTAGGGTTTAGGGTTTAGGGTTTAGGGTTCATGATTTATGGTTTAGGATTTAGGGTATAGAGATTAGAATTTAGGATATAAGATTTAGGGTTTAGTTTTTAGGATTTAGGGTATAGGGTTTAAAATTTAGTGTTTAGTGTTTAGGGTTTAAGGTATAGGGTTAAGGGTTAAGGATATAGTGTTTGAAGTTTATGGTTTAGTGTTTAGGGGTCGAAGTTTATGGTTTATGGTCTGGGGTTCAGGGATTATTCTTTAGTGTTTTGGTTTAAGGTTTAGGATTAATGGTTTAGGGTTTAGGGTTTAGAGTTTAGGGTTTAGGGTTTAGAGCTTAGGGTTTAAGGTTGAGGGTTTAGTGTTTGAAATTTATTGTTTAGGGTTTAGGGTATAGGATTTAGTGTTCGAAGTTTATTATTTAGGGTTTAAGGTTTTGGGTTTAGTTTTACCATTTAGGATTAATTTTTTTGGGTTAGGGTTTAGGGCTTATTGTTTAGGTTTTAGTGTTTAGTGTTCCATGTTTAGCGTTTAGGAATTAGGGTTTTGGATTTAGAGACTAGGGTTAAGAGTTTTGGGATTAAGGTATAGTATTTAGGGTTTAGGGTTTAAGGTTTAAGGTTTAGGGTTTAGGGTTTAGAGTTTAGAGTTTAGGGTTCTAAGTTTAGGGTTTAGTGTTTAGTGTTTAAGGTTTAGGGTTAAGAGTTTCAGGATAATGGTATACCATTTAGGGTTTGGGGTTTAGGTTTTAGGGTTTAGTAGTCAGGGTTTACAGTTTAGCATTTAGAGTTTAGGGCTTAGGGTTTAAGGTTTAGTGTTTACAGTTTAGGGTTTAGTATTTAGGGTTTAATGTTTAGGGTTAGGGTTGAAGGTTTAGGGTTTGGGGTTTAGGGTTTATGGTTTATGATTTAGTATATAGGGTTTAGAGCTAAGGGTTTAGGGTTTAGGGTTTATTATTTAGGGTTTAGGGTTTTGGTTTTACGGTTAAGGGTTTGGGGTTCAAAGTTTATGGTTTAGGGTTTAGAGTTTAAGGTTTATGGTTTAGTGTTTAGGGTTTAGGGTCTAGGTTTAGGTTATTGTTTAATGTTAAGGGTTTAGGGTTTGGGGTTCCAAGATTCGGAATTATGGTTTAGGGTTTATTGTTAAGGGTTTAGGTTTTAGGGTTTGGATTTTGGGTTTAGTGTTTAGTGTTTAGGGTTTCAAGTTTAGGGTTTTGGGTTTCGGGTTTAGGGTTTTAGGTTTAGGGTTTAGGGTTCCAAGTTTAGGGTTTGGGGTTTAAATTTTATGGTTTAGGGTGTAGGATTTAGGGTTTATGGTTTAAGTTTTAGGGTTAGGGTTTAGTGTTTAGGGTTTAGGGTTTAGGATTTAGGGTATAGGGCTTAGAGTTTAGGGTTTCGGGTTTAGGGTATAGTGCTTAGGGTTTAGGATTTAAGGTTTAGGATTTAGTGTCAAGGTTTTATGGTTTGAAGTTTTTTGTTTAGCATTTAGGGTTCGAACTTTATGGTTTAGGGTTTAGGATTTCGGGTTTAGGGTTCAGGGATTATAGTTTAGTATTTCGGATTTAGGGTATGGTTTAGGGTTTAGGATTTAATGTTTAGTGTTTGAAGTTTATTTTTTAGGGCTTAAGGTTTAGGGTTTAGGGTTCCAAATTTTGCATTTAGTGTTTAGGATTTAGTGTTTTGTATTTTCGGTCTAGGGTTAAGAGTTATGGGATTAGGGTGTAGCATTTAGGGTTTAGGGTTTATCATTTAGGGTTTAGCATTTAGAGTTTAGAGATTAGGGTTCAAGGGTTAGAGTTTAGGTTTAGGGTTATGAGTTGTAGGAAAAGGGTATAGCGTTTAGGGTCTATGGTTTATGGTTTATGGTTTAGTAGTCAGGGTTTAGGGTTTAGGGTTTAAGATTAAGGGTTAGGGTTTAGAGTTTAGGGTTTAGGGTTTAGGGTTCAGGATTTAGTGTTTACGATTTACGGTTTAGGACTTAGGGTATAGAGATTAGAGTTTAGGATATAAGATTTAGGGTTTAGAGTTTACGATTTAGGGTATAGGGTTTAGAATCTAGTGTTTAGGGTTTAGGGTTTAGGGTTTAAGGTATAGGGTTAAGGCTTAAGGGTTAAGGATTTAGGGTTTGATGTTTATGGTTTAGTGTTTAGGGTTCAAAGTTTATGGTTTAGGGTTTAGGGTTTGGGGTTCAGGGATTATTGTTTAGGGTTTTGGTTTAAGGTTTAGGATTAATGGTTTAGGGTTTAGTGTTTAGAGTTTAGGGTTTAGGGTTTAGAGTTTAAGGTTTAAGGTTTAGGGTTTAGTGTTCGAAATTTATGGTTTAGGGTTTAGAGTTTAAGGTTTAAGGTTTAGGGTTTAGTGTTCGAAATTTATGGTTTAGGGTTTAGGATTTAGTGTTCGAAGTTTATTAGTTAGGGTTTAAG